>APFE030277118.1:21176-76333 GCA_000404065.3 Pinus taeda
GCATATTAAACCTCGGCAATATTGTCTCAACATACTTCCTCTGGTTTAACCATTACTTCCTCTTTGCCTGATCTTTTTTAATTTACATGCCCAAAATATAGTTTGCAGCACCAAGATCTTTCATGTTGAATTTGGAGGACAATTGGGTCTTAAAATCTTAGATCATTTCTTTGTCATTTCCAACCAGCAACATGTCATCCACATACAAGACCAGATAAATAGCATGGTCACCAATTAATTTAAAATACACATAGTGATCTGCTTTGCTCCTGTTGAAGCCAAGTCCCCATATAAATGTATCAAATTTCCGATGCCAAATCCTTGGTGACTATTTTAACCCATACAGATACTTCTTTAACTTGCATACTAGTTCTTTCCTACCCTTCATTGCAAATCCTTTAGGTTGCTTCATGTAGATCTCCTCTTCCAAATCCCCATGAAGAAATGATGTCTTCACATCCATCCATTCTACCTCAAAATCAAAAGAAGCAGCAATAGATAAAACTAATCTAATAGAGGCTACCTTGGCAACAGGAGAAAAAATATCACCAAAATCAATTCCTGGCACTTGGGAATAACCTTTTGCTACCAATTGACCTTTGTATTTCTCCACATTTCCTTGTGCATTTGTCTTCTTCTTGAACACCCATTTGTTTCCAATGGGTTACCTTTCAGCTGGCAACTCCACCAGATCCCAAGCCTCGTTTTTGTGCAAAGATGCCATATCATCAACCATGGCATCTTTCCAGGGTTTGTCGTTCTCTGAATCTACTGCTTCCTTCACAGTTTTGGGATCATCATCAGTAATATATAAAGAAAAATTTGAACAGAAAGCAGATGGACTATACCTTTTTGGCTGCCTTCTTTCTCGAACTAATCTTCTCACACCCAGAGTTTATGGCTCTTCATCTTTTGATTCCTCCTCTGCTGTAGAGTCTAATTCTTCCTCCTGTAGCTCAAACTCTATCTTCACAGATTCCTTTGGTTGGACTTCATGTTTAATAACATCCTTCACCTCTCTGAACACCACATCTCGGATGTACACAACCTTCCTTGTTACTGGGTTCCAAAGCTTATAACCCTTTAAACCATCCTTATACCCAATAAAGATAAACTTTTCAAATTTACTATCCAAATTAGTTCTTTTCTCCTTTGGAACATGTACATATGCATCACATCCAAATACCCTCAGATGTGAAAGAGAAGGTTTCTTACTAGTCCATACCTCTTGTGGAGTCTTATCTTCCAATGCTGATGAAGGTGATCCATTGACCAGGTAACATGCAGTCTCCACTGTCTCTGCCCAGAATTCTTGTCCTAACCCAGCACCACTGAGCATGATTTTTTCCCTTTCCATCAACGTCTTGTTCATTCTTTTTGCAACTCCATTTTGCTGAGGTGTATATGGAGTAGTCTTCTGCTGTGCTATACCACACTTCTTACAAAATTCTTCAAATCCCTTACTGCAAAACTCTCCACCATTATCTGTCCTCAACACCTTTATCTTCTTCTCTATTTTGTTTTCCATCAGAGCCTTAAATTCTTCCATCAGAGACTTCAGATTTCTTCTTAAGGAAATATATCCATGTATTCCTTGAGAAGTCATCTATAAATGATACATAGTACACAGACTTACCCAGTGATGGAACCTTCACAGGTCCAAACACATCACTGTGCACAAGCTCTAATATATGTTTCGCCCTCTTACCACCAGAGGGAAAACTCACCCGATTCTGCTTCCCATATACACAATTTTCATAGAAATAAAAATTCAGAGAGCTATTACTCATATCTTCTACCATACCTTTACCACAAAGTATTCGAAGGCCCTTCTCTCCAATATGTCCAAGCCTTTGATGCCACAACATGATCTTCTCTCCATAGACCACTAGATTTTCTGCTCCACTTTTATGAACCACAAAACTGTTGATGGATCTTCTCTCCAATATGTCCAAGCCTTTGATGCCACAACATGATCTTCTCTCCATAGACCACTAGATTTTCTACTCCACTTTTATGAACCACAGAACTGTTGCACCCATCAATAACAATGCTACCTTGCAGCTTGTACAGAGTTCCAATCTGAACCCCCCGCATCAATACTAGTTCTCCTCAAACCATTTTACAGGTATCCTTCTCGAACACTGTTTTTACACCTGCATCATCCAGCTTGCTTACGGAAATCATATTTCTGGCCAATACAGGAATATGCACAACACCCGAGAGTGTTCTAACCCTCCCACCTTGCAACTTCAACTTTACCTTTCCGCAATCAACAATTCTAGCCTTCCTGTCATCCCCCAAGAAGATATCACCACCATCATATTTCTCATACTCGCAGAACGACTCTTTATGGGGAGTGAAGTGAAAGGATGCACTTGAGTCAATCAACCATGCCTCATGATATACATGTGTACTTGAGGAAGCCAAGTACACATCCCCATCTTCATCTGAGGTGGTTTTCGCCTTTGCAGAAGGACCATCACCAAATCCCTTTCCTTTGTCAGGAGCTTTAGATTTACAATCCCTTTTGTAGTGCCCTTCCTTTCCGCATTTCCAGCACACCACCTTTACAGGTTTTCCTGGAGATTTAGATCTCCCACTTGATGACTTATTTTTTGTTTCTATTCTGGGACTGCCCTCGGTACAGAACAAGGCTCAACATTCTGGCTCTCCATATTTTTCCGTCTTCATTTCCTCCGTCCAGCAAGGATGGACTATTTCCATCATCAAACTGCAAGGCAGTTGTATTGCTACCTATTGCAATAACCAGACTATCCCACGAATCTGGTAGAGAACACAACAAACTGATGCACTTATCTTGATATGAAATTTTAATATCAACAAATAATAACTGACTTACCACAGTATTAAATGCTTTCAGATGTTCTGTCACCGATTCTTCATCATTCATCCTCAGGTTATACAACGCTTTCCGTAGGAACAGTTTATTCACCAGAGACTTAGATTGGTATAAAGTCCCTAACTTGTCCCACAAATCCTTCACTGTAGCTTCCCCTGATACATTCAGCAATACTAAATCTGAGACACACAATCGTATTGTTCTCTTAGCCTTCCGATCAAACTTCTTCCATTTTTCATCGGACACTCCTGTTGGTTTAGTACCCATATCTACCGGGACCCACTGATATTTATCCACCAATAGATCCTCCATCTTGAGTTTCCATAACTCAAAACTCCGACCATTAAATTTCTCGATCTCTATCTTTCCACTGATCACGATCGTCTTTCACCACCAGAATTGATCCCACAGATCTCCCACTGAACAGGGTCTACCGCAGGCCCGAGCGAAACCCCTCAGCAACAAAGGCGTCCCCTTGAAGCAAAAAACGTTCTGATACCAAATGTAGGTTTTAACCCTGTATAGAAATTACCTGCATACAAATTCTAAAACAAAGAAAATAAATAATGCAAGAGCATAACACATAAAACACATATACACAGAGATTTTCCCCTGGATCCCAAAACCGCGACTACCAACTTGATTTTTCATTATGTTCCTTTCAATGTTACAATACATATTTATACATGCCGAAGCATCCAATACCATGGATTGAAAACCATCGCGTCCAAAACCATGTGTGAGAAATCATGAACAAAACCATAGGTAGGTCCGCCCAACCTAATATAGGGTCCAAAAACAAAATTTCCCGGGGCACTGCCCCGGACCCCATAGAGTGGGGTTACTTGCACCCTTCAAACCCTCTGTGACACACCCCCCCCGCTACACAATCAGCGCAATGAAGGGGGGGATCCTTCCCCCTTCTAACCCCCCAGTTAACTACGTCAGCTTATCGTGGAAACAATATAACACAGCCCAACAAAACTATACACAGTTGTTGTGAAAAAGCGTTGTGTACATATGTAGCTCTTGTTAGTAAAAGTCACGTACAAAATCAAAACCATGGAAATATGGATACCAGAGGTCATTACCATGGTATTGATTGATAGTAATTGGAGCAACAATGTTCATTTGATCTCGTCAACAAGTACTAATGACACTACCAAAGGATTTACCTATGGTATTGGTTAAGGAAAAATCTATATAAGGTGATGGAGATTAAGGTGTTGTGTGTGCAAGTAATTGATTGTTTATGTATGATTTGATCTAGAACATGTGTGCACTAAGAAGCAAGGAGAAGACTCGGTTCTAAAAGATATAGAGTTATGTTGAAATACATGCTTGATTGATGTTTAAGTAACTAACAATGATGGATTTGTGGTTATAGTGATGTTGTGACTTGAATGTGTTTTCAAAAGTCTATAGTTTTTTTACAGTGAATTTTGCAGAATGCAAGTTGTTTTGCAATGAAGTTATGCTTCAGTAATTTAAGATATGTACATTGGTTTTCTTATGAATAGTCACATACATACACATAACTGTTTCTATTGAGTCACATATATTTTTTGAGATTTTATTTTCAGTGTGTTGAGATCTATACGCGGGTGTTTCACATTATAAGTGCATATATACACTAGTCTGATTAATAACAATCACATATATATTCTGAGTTAGATCTGGTCAAGGTTTAAAGCCTTGTTTGATGATGATTGAGTTTTGTTATACTTGTTGCGGTCTGTCAATGATGTCTTGATCATGATGATTTGTATATGTTATGAATTGATTGTACCTTGATTTGATTTGGTTGCAATAGTTGGTTATGATTCAGTTTAGTGATTGATTTTATTCAGTATTCAGTGGGATGATGTTACAGTGATTTAGTTGGTTTAGTGATTTCATTTCAGATTGAGTATTTAGTTTGGTATTGAGCATAATGTTGGGTGCGGGTCCAATATGAAAGTATTATGAATGATGGCCTACAGGTTTTGATGTTTTGAGATAGGTGGATCCAGTATGAAATATTATTAAATGTGGTCCACAAAGGGTATTGAGGGTTGGAGCCTTCAGTGAGGGAGTCAGAGCTTCATTCTAGTAGTAGTTGGTAAATATTTTTAGGGGGTAGGTGCTCCCTTCCGGTAGAAGCCAATAAACGAGATTAAGGGGTTGTAGCTCCCTTCCACTAGGTGTTGGAGAATGAGTGGAGGTTGTAGCCTCCTATAGGTGGGTTCCCTTGTGCTGGTTGTTGGGCATGGAATCCTCCCACAATAGGTTTTGGGGCTTGAATCCCAAGTTTTGGTCAAAGATGTTGTAAAAATCCGCGAATAGCAGGGGCAGAGCGCAAAGTGTACAATTGAGTCATAGGGTTGTCTACCTTAAGAATTGTATTGTAAATTAGTGTAAAGTCGGCCTACCCATGGTCTGCAGACCATGGGATATTATAAATAGAGCGAGGCTCTAAGTTGTAAAGAGTAGTTGATAATAGAGAGAGTAGCGAAGGAATGGTTCAAGCTTAGAGTAGAATTCTAAGTGTCTTGGGTTGTAGTAGTAGGAAGAGGCTCTGCAGCTGAGTGCGCAAAGGCCTAGTAGAGTCCGTAGCTGAGTGCGCAGGGCGGAGTTGAGTTTGTAAGTGGGACAAAAAGCTAATAAAGAGATGTTTATCAGAGTTCTGTGTAATTGCTGTGCATTATCTTCTTTATGTTTACATTCGTTTATGTATTGCGCACACTAATATGATTGATGATTACGTTGTAATAACCATAAATCTCACACATGCAAGTTAAGTAATCATTTAAATAACAAGGAACTTGGGTATTGTATGGGTCACCCCTCGAGTAGGGCTACGCGGAAGCTGCACCACAGGTTGCGAAGGGATCGTAAGTGCGCGCAACGACAGATCAGACCGCGGACCTCCAAAAGCCCATTAGACATCCTAAGGGTGTGGAAACTTAGTTCTAGCACCCTCCCATACTACTTCGGGTGAGACCTCAGTTTGCATTCTGTGGACTGTTACCAAAAGGGCTAGTAGTACGAGTATTTGCTTAGCTAAATCACCTTTAAACCTGGGTCAGGCCCCACTAAGCCAACAAATGGTTCCATTGCTGGGACTGGGATCTGCATGAAGGATGTCTGATGTCGTGCCACTAGAACCCTACAAAGAAAGAAATTGAAGAATGGTTGGACAAGAAGATTCACGAGTTCGCGGTGTAGGAAAACAAAAATCTATGAGTATTTAAGGAGTAGTGGTTGGATCGCTACTTGTACACTAAAATCCATGAAATTTTCTTTGCATCTTTTCCATCTGAGCTGTATGAGTGGATCACAAAGCTAGCAGACAACCAAGGAAGGTGTAGGCTCGACAAACCAATAGTGTGGACTCCCGAACTAGTGCGCAGACTAGAAGCCTCAGAAGAGAAGTTAGCACGAGCTCTGGACCACTAGTTCGACCGAATAATAGGAGGATTATCACTGAGTTCACAATAGACACGACCGTTAGCTACAACGAGGCAGAGCGACGTTTTCTCAAGGGATCGCGAGGTAAGTATGTTAAATATTTGAACACTTGGATTAAGATGTTATTGTGTGAAAATCAGGTTATGCGAATAAATTAATGTTTGGGACTACGCAGAGCGAAAAGATCTACAGAAGCGGAAGTAGTGAAGAGTTAGAAAACAATCCCTTAATTTCACCCTTGCGGGAGAGCAAGGACGAGCTCGCGAAGGTTTCTTCGAGAAGCGCGGTCAGTTTGATAAGGCAATGAATTCAGCGTTTACCACATCCACCCACACCGCCACCCGCTTCACCCCCCTTACGTCCATCTCTCTACCCACTCCACCTCTGCCACCTCCATGGTTCAGTTGGTGAGCGTGATCAATCTACCAGTATTTAGAGGAGTAGGGAATGAAGATCCAAACCAATTCTGGTTCGTAGTAAGAGTAGTATGGGAAGCATAGGGCATCGTGGATGATAATATAAAAAAGGCTGCGTTGGTGAGTGCACTGCAGGATTGTGCCTTAACGTGGTATATCAAGCATTCTAATGACCACTTGAATGCAGGAATTGCGGAGATCCAGAACACGTTGAATAAGGAATTTAGCAGGCAAAAATCAGAGACACAGTCAATCATCAGATTTAAAGAGATCGCGATGCTCTCGGGTGAGACCCCCTGGGATCTGGACCAAAGGCTGAAGAGTACGATCCACGAAGCCAATATGACATTAATGGATGCACAACATCATGCATGGTTTGTGGCCTCACTTACGCCACACTTAAGGACGACACTGTCACAACAAAAACTTTCCACCTAAGCTGAAACGTTGGAGATGGCAATGAGGTTGCATGAGACCCTATACAAGACCCTGGATTGGGAGTCCAACGGATCCATGTGCAGCTACAGAATCTATGTCTGGAAATGCAGAGTTTGAAATAGGATAGGGCACCTCGGCCAGAGGCGCGTGAGAAAGTATGGTGCATAAAATGCAAAGGCCAGGGCCACAACAAAGATCATTGTCTAGTTAAGAGAATAATTTCGGCAAATTCACATAAAAAACCATTTGTCGACGCGTTTCGAACCAACCAGTGTGGTTCATCGTCAGGACAAGTTGAATATCCAATCTGAGTGATGCAATAAATAGGGACAACAGGCCATTCCAACAGCTAGTTTGACAAATAACGGTTAATGGACCTCTAACAACTATATATTCATAATAATCATTATGTATAGTTCTATTACTATAAATATGATTATTCATATATTTATTAATAAAATTCATTATTTAATTTAAATATTTAGAAAGGTAAAAATCAGATATTATTTCTAAATAAAGAACCTAATCTAATTACCATTTAGTTAATTATTAATAATAATATCAAAATATGCCCTTATATAGGGATAAAAATGGTAAATAATACTATTATCTCCCATTAACTTATTATTACCATACCATTACCCCTATATAATACCACTAATAAATATAATCTAAAAAGTCTAATTTACCATAATACATATATAATTAAATGGCAAATATTTCTCTATCTACCCATTTAACCAAATTCTTATTTATACTATTATATAATAATATAAATATAATATTATTTATTTCTACTATTAATGTGAGTATTATTATTACAATATCAATATATTTTGTTTACCATTAGTTGTTAGAGATCCATTAACCGTTACTTGTCAAACTAGCTGTTGGAATGGCCTGCTGTCCCTATTTATTGCATCGCTTAGATTGGATCTTCAACTTGTCCTGACGATGAACCACACTGGTTGGTTCGAAACGCGTCGACAAATGGTTTTTTTATGTGAATTTGTCGAAATTATTCCCTTAACAAGATTATGGATCACAGAAGTCTAAATTCCTTAATCATTGTCTAGTATTAAGACCGGAGGGCCAATGCCATTAAGATCGGAGGCACAGGTAGGGTTAAGCGTGACGTCCGCATTATGGTGCGTGTTCTGCCAGATAGGAGGAAAACATACCATGGATACTTGTCATATATTGCAGAAGTATACATAGACATCCCAACAATATGACAATCTCGACTGTATCTATAAGATAACTTCACAAGGAAAGGATTGGGTGAATCCGACTGCAGATGGAAGAATTTTGTGGGAGTGTGAAAGCTTTTGCACTTTCGATTCAGACAAAGAGATAGAGTGATGGCAGAATCAACTGCATGAAGTAACAACACTGAATTGCAACATGATGATCAGGTTATTGCGTTGCGTAAAAATAGAGGCAAGGGAGCTGCCAACATATGATGGATTCTCATCGGTGTATAAATTTCTAAGCAAATTCAAAAGTGCAGTACTAGAGCAATAGTGGTTCGATGCGCTGAAGTGGGCACTGTGCACCACACTCACATGATGGTGGGGTACGCATCAAGGAACTTTTGAAGATTGGCGCAGATGCAGAAGGATGATGTGCCTGTGGTTTGGAAAACCCCAAGTATGACTAGTAGACAAATATGATGGAAGAGATGATCCACGCACGCACCTTGTGAAATGGACCAAGGTCTACGGGGAAGAGCCACAGCCTAAGTGGGTGCACCTATTCCACCATACCCTAGACGTCATACCCATGAATTGATATACGGAGACGGAGCTACGCCATGGTACAACAAATGGGATGTCTTGCACGAGGGATTCTTGTTAACATTCACATTTGAAGATCATTGGTCAGATATTGTGGACGATGTGTTACAAGCAGTGAAAGTTGCTATCTTTAAAATACCACAAGAGCCAATGGGAGTACTTCAGCCAGAATGGGCCATACAGTTAAGCAACACACTGAAGTGTTATAATGTGAATGTTGAGGAGGATGATGAGGATCCATGGAACATTAACATTTTAGAAACAAAAGGCCCTCGCGAGATTCACAGACCAACACTTGAAGACCTAGACATTACCACACCACTAAAGACGAAATAGGTCAACATTGGAACGGAGGCAGAACCAAAATACACAATGCTTGGGTACTATTGGGATGATGCCACAGTCGACAAGGTCGCTGAGTTACTCGAGGAATGACAAGACTTGTTCCCAACAAAAATTACAGACTTAAAATGGATTGTGGGCGATTTAGGAGCAATGAAGGTCACCCTAAAACCTGACGCGAAGCCAGTGAAGTAGAGGCCTTATCGCTTGAATCCAAATTATAAAGAAAAGGTCCATGACGATTTAGACAAAGTGCTCGTAGCCAGAATTATTGAACCAATGGAAGAATTCGAATGGGTGAGTCCTATGGTGGTACAAGAGAGAAAAAAAAAGGGGGAGATAAGAATATGTGTAGACCTTAGGAAGATGAATGATGCCTGTGTACACAATTCATTCCCAACACCATTCACCGATGAAGTACTAGAGAATGTTGGTGGTCAGGAAGCATACTCATTCATGGATGGGTTCTCAGGGTATCATTAGATCAAGATCACGCTAGAAGATAGGAGCAAGACAACCTTCGCAATAGAATGGGGATGATTTCGATACACCATGATGCTATTTGGACTGAAGAATGCACCAACTATATTTTTGCGCATCGTGGTAACCGCGTTCAAAGAATACATCCACAAGTTTTTAGAGGTATATATGAATGATTGGACTATTTTTGGATTAGTTAAGCACCATGTAGCGAACTTACGTTTGATGCTAGATACTCGCTGCCGACACCAAATTGCGCTGAACCTGAAGAAGTGCACATTCCTCGTTCCCTTTGGAAACCTGCTAGGACATGTGGTTTGCAAACAAGGACTGATGGTGGACCTTGTGAAGATTGCCATTATCCTCATTTTGGAAGCACCGTGAAGTGTTAAACAATTGCGTGCTACCTTGGGGCACACTGGATATTATAGGAAGTTCATCAAAAGTTATGCTAAAATAACCGCGCTGATGGAAAAGCTATTGAAAAAAGATGTTACATATTGCTGGAATGATGATTGCATGAAGATTTTGGATTTCCTAAAGGGGAAACTAGCCTCTGCACCAATCGTGGTCTTCCTGAAATAGGAGGTGGAATTTTATGTACATGTTGATGCGTTGTGTATCACGTTGGGAGCTGTACTCACATAGGAAGGCAGAGAGGGTGTGGATCAGCCATTCACGTTTGCGAGCCGAAGATTGTCCAAAGCAGAAAAGAACTATGCTACCACCGAACACGAGGGGTTGGCAATGGTGTACGCAGTCCAAAAATATTGACACTATTTACTGAGAGGACATTTCAAGATGTATACCGACCATTCGACGTTGAAATACCAAGTCAACAAGCCTGTGTTGGGGGGGCCCATATGTAGATGGCTTTTACTATTTCAAGAATATGATTTTGAGGTCATAGTCAAGCCTAGACGCTTAAACACAAGACCAGACCACTTGTCACGAATTGAGACGGGTGAGGAACCAACAAATTTGGAGGAAGGGCTACCTGATGCACAACTCTTTGCAGTTCATGTCACGGACAGACACTTCAAAGATATAATCCATTTTCTAACAATAGGAACTGCGCCGAACGAGTACTCAATCCAACAAAAGAAGGTATTGGTGGTGTGCACGACATACTTTTTTGTCATCATGGGGCATCTCTACAAGATGGGCAACGATGAGATATTGTGAAGATACATACATGAATTTGAACGAGGTCAGATCCTCGCGGAAGCACATGGGGGTGGTCCAAGAGGACACTATGCAGGATGCGTGACCACACAAAAGATTCTTCGCGCAGGGCTATGGTGGTTGTAGCATAAAAACTTATGCTGTAGCACGAAAACTGATAGCTTGTAGGTTTAATTGTTAAAAATACACACAAGTATTTGTAATAGTTATTTATTAATATATATAAAATGTATAAGATGATTTGAATGTACAATGAGGACCCTGCTTTTATACCTCAATAGGTGACCTTTTGTGAATGGGCATGTCTTTTAGACATGCCTTTTCACTTAATTTAATGACTAATTAACCTAAATAATATTTAATTATTTAATATTTATATTTGTTTTATTTAGCTAATTGTTATGAATTATATTCATAACATAGCCTCTCCCTTCGGAAGCTTTGTCCTCAAAGCTTTAATATTGGGGTTTTCTTCACTTAGTTGCTGTCGATGTATACAACTTGGTCATTGATTCGTCATGAAGCTTATCAATACTATTTCCTTGGATTATATATATATATATATATATATATATATATTTAATATAATAATATATATATATATCTATATTTAACTAATATATATATATTTTCATATTATATTATATGGAATATAATATATATATTATATATAATATTATTTATATTATATTTTTTTCCGTAATAATAATAAATTTAATTAAATTAAAAATATATTAATTAATTAAATTATAATTATAATATATATATAATATATAATATATAATCATGTGATATATAAACAATATATATATATATATATATATATATATATATATATATATATATATATAATATATATATATATATATATATATATATATATATATATATGAACCAAAACGCCAATGCAACGGTTTGTTTGACACGATCGAAGGGTTATGCCTCTCGGCAATATAGCATATATAAATGATTTTTTTGTCGGCCAACAGATAGAATGCAAACAAGAACGTTGAGGCAGTGTTGTGTGGGTTTTTTTTTTTAACACCAGCAAGAAAACAACAATGCAGAGGGAACAGTTTGGGCTACTTCCATCCTTCCTCATCATCAGCATATAGATTTAAATATGTAACATTGGGAGCTGAGATGACAGGCCGTCTCCATTGAGGAAATTTATCACTCCAATTCTCAAGTTTTGACAGTCCGGCCCATACAGACTCAATTAGGGTGCCTAATATCTTAAATATTTTTAGTAATACTTCTATCTCTTAATTGGCTTCAAATACAGGTTTCAGAATATGCATCTCACCAAAAAATGCACCCAACAACCTGCATATCACGTGCAAAAGTCTGTTGAGGGTCTCCTAAGAGCTGCTTTGGAGCAGTGTAAAAAACAATTCCATGAATGTTGCTAAAGCATCCTTTGGTTCCAACAATAAGTCATCCAAGCCCCCAGTCTGCAACCTTTAACAGGCCTATATTCTCATTTACCAACAAGTTGGTGGGTTTTAGGTCTTTGTGCAAGATTCCATTCCTGTGGCAGTGTTCAACTCCCTTAAGCAGCTGATACATATAGCTCTTGATGGTGAGGGGAGAGATTGGCTATTCGAGGCATTGGTGCTCACAATACACCTATACAAGATCACAGTCCATGTATTCAAACACAAGATACACCACCCACCCTCCTAAAGCACGCTTTTTCTCTACACATTCCACACCCAACAACTTGACAATGTGCTTGTCACAACGATTCAGGATCTTGAGATTAGAGATTTCTCTGAGAGTGCAGGCAGGAATTCCTTCTTCATGGGGGTTCTCAATGTTGGATTTCTTAATGGCCACATACTTACCCGTTCCTCTCTTTCTTCCCCTGTAAACTTTCCTGTATGTTCCCTGTCCGATTTTCTCCAGTATTTCATAATTTTCGATGAATAATTTCTTGATTCTAATCGTTCATAATTCCGATCATCACTTTTTGTTATTTCAGACCGGCTGGCATAATTATTGAAAGCTTCCTCTTCTTCATCATTAACAACTGTTGCTTCTTCTTCTTCATCAACAACTGCTTCTTCATTATCAAGAGCTTCTTCTTCTGGATTTTCAACATTATAATCTTCTTGATCTGTATCAACTTCATCAGAAACCTTATCTTGGTCTAGATAATCCTCATTCTCATCAATATCAGCTTTATTTGAATCCTCATCTAGATCATCAATTTCCTTTCGACATTCTTTAACTTTTGTAAATTATTTTTCTAATTGTTGAAATGCTTCTTGAATACTAAACTGTTCAATGTAATCAGGATGTGAACGTAATGGCACATTGTGCGGCGAACTATGTTCAAAGGCCCACATGATTATATCGTGTGCCATGGCTCGGATACCACTATAGCATAAAAACTTATGCTGTAGCACGAAAACTGATAACTTGTAGGTTTAATTTTTAAAAATACACACAGGTATTTGTAATAATTATTTATTAATATATATAAATGTATAAAATGATTTGAATGTGCAATGAGGAACCCTGCTTTTATACCTCAGCAGGTGACCTTTCGTGAATGGGCATGTCTTTTAGACATGCCTTTTCACTTAATTTAATTGACTAATTAACCAAATAATATTTAATTATTTAATATTTATATTTATTTTATTTAGCTAATTGTTATGAATTATATTCATAACAGTAGCCGACCTGCACCAGGATTTAAAAGCGCATTGTAAGGCCTACGAAATATGTCAATGGACGGGAAAACCATCACGAAGGGATGAGATGCCACTAAATCCCCAAATGACACTGCAGCTATTCGAGAAATGGGCAATCAACTTTGTGGGTCCAATCAAACCTCAAGGAAAGACGGCTGCGCGCTACATCATCACCGCGATGGAGTACTTGACACGATGGGCGGAAGCACAACCGGTCAAGGACTGTGTGGCTGCTATGACTACAAAGTTTTTGTTTGAACACTTGTTGACACGATTTGGCTATTTGAAAATCTTAATGAGCGATCGTAAAACACATTTCTTAAATGAAACCATTAGAGTGCTCACGAAAGAGTTCCAAGTTTATCACCAGAAAAGTACACTGTACCACCCACAGGCCAATGGAATAGTAGAAGCATTCAATAAAATACTGGAGACTGTTGACCAAAGTATGTAACACACATCGGGACGACTGGGACCTGCACGTACCCACTGTGTTATGGGCGTACATGACAACATGCAAAAAATTGACGAGACAGACACCATTTCGGTTGGTCTATGGCACGAAATCAGTCATGCCGATGGAATACATTGTCCCTAGTTTGCGAATAGCAGCACTCACATGCATGACGGACCGTGAAGCTCTGGAAGAAAGGCTCGCGCAATTAGAAGAGCTCGAAGAAGAACGATTTCTGGCCGGATTTCACCAGCAGGTACAAAAGAAGCATGAAAAAGTGTGGCACGACTGCCATATCAAGTTGCACACCTTCAAGGTAAACGACTTAGTGCTACTGTATGATAGCAAGTCTGAAAAATTTCTGGGAAAATTCAAAATGCACTAGTTGGGACCATATGTGGTAAAAGAGGTCACCGACTTACGCGTGGTCCATCTAGTCAAACTCAATGGAGAACCCTTCCCAAGTAAGGTCAATGGCAGTCACTTAAAACCCTACACGAGTGGGCCAACTCTCTGACTAACCGGCCGAAGCACAATCTTCACAGCCTGAGGATCTGGACAAGGGCACGAGACTATAAACATAAGCACCAGAAGCTAGTACCAAAGAAGAGACACGAGTCAGATGTGGATGATTCAGAAGCAGGAATGTAGTAGATCCAGCAGACTACAAATCAGTGTGCCACGAACCTCCGAGAAGCGAAGGAACGGTTGAAGGGGATCCGTGCCAATATCGCTGCACCAACAGAGTGACTCGGGACGAGTCACAACGATTGCGGGTGGGGCCTGTTGGGCATGGAATCCCCCCACAATAGGTTTTCGGGCTCAAAGCCCAAGTTTTGGTTAAAGATGTTGTAAAACTCCGCGAATTATGGGTGCGGAGCGCGAAGTGTACAATTGAGTCATAGGGTTGTTCGCCTTAAGCAATGTATTGTAAATTAGTGTAAAGTTAGCCTATCCATGGTCCACGAACCATGGGATTGTATAGATAGAGCGAGGCTCTAAGTTTTAAAGAGTAGTCGATAATAGAGAGAGTAGCGAAGGAATGGTTCGAGCTTAGAGTAGAATTCAAAGTATCTTGGGTTGTAGTAGTAGGAAGAGGCTCTGCAGCTGAGTGCGCAGAGGCCTAGTAGAGTCCGCAGCTAAGTGCGTGGACCCCTGCAGCTGAGTGCACAGGGTGGAGTTGAGTCTGTAAGTGGGACATAAAGCTCATAAAGAGAAGTTTATCATAATTCTATGTAATTGCTGTGCATTATCTTCTTTATGTTTACATTCGTTTATGTATTGCACATACTGATATGATTGAGGATTATGCTGTAATAACCATAAATCTCACACATGAAAGTTAAGTAATCGTTTAAATAACAAGGAACTTGGGTATTTTATGGGTCATGCTCCGAGTAGGGTTGCACAGAAGCCACACCACAGACCGCGAAGGGATTGCAAGTGCGCGTAACGACAGATCAGACCGCGGACCTCCAGAAGCCCATCAGATATCCCAAGGGTGCGGAAACCTAGTTCTAGCACCCTCCCATACTACTTCGGGTGAGACCTCAGTCTGCGCCCCGTGGATTGTTGCCGAAAGGGTCATTAGTATTGAGATTTGCTTGGCTAAATCACCTCTGAACCTGGGTCAAGCCCCACTAAGCCAAAACTGGTAAGAGTCTGCACTAATACAAGATATAATGAATACTTTCTTTATATAATAAGAAAAAAGACAGAGATGATGACAATGGTGGTTTTCTCCCACATAGGGTTTCCACCTAAAGTCCTAGTTTTCTATGTGTGTTTCTTATGTGATGTGATTTATCTATTGTTTCCTGCATACTGGATGGTTAATAAACTAATAATGAAATGGTTTAGTAAACTCATTGATGGAAGTTATGAAAAGTAAATAAACTGGATGTACGTTGTTTTCCTTCACTAAAGTCGCGTACACATGCTGGTTGCACAAAAAAAATAGCGTACAAAATTATGGACACAAAATTTAAAGATTAATGTGAACTAAAAATAATGATTCACCCCCTTGCCTTCCCCTCCGGCCCCACCCCCCCACACCCCCCCCCCCCCCCCCCCCCTTACTATTTTTCCTAACAAATGGTAACTGAGAAGGTCCCTTAGAAGGAGTTTGATCACTTGAAGGGAGATCTATCAAAATGAGAAGTCAAGAGGGAGTATTTTCTTCCAGGCCACCCTTGTTTAATGGAATTAACTTTATATTCTGGAAAGTCAGAATGAGAGTGTATTTGCAGGTAATAAGGGTGTATTCGCAGGCACTAGGAACTGATGTATGGAAAATTGTTGAAAGTGGATATCAATACCCAACCTCCATTCCCATTAATAATGCAGAAAAGTAGAAATACGAGAATAATGCAAAGGTTATAAATTCTATTTTGGGAAGTTTGGCTGAATCTGAGTTTGTGAAAGTCATGTAGCAAAGCATCGTAAAGGAAATAAGGAATAAGCTTGTCTAAAGCTATGAAGGTGACACCAAGATAAGAAGTGCTAAAATTCAAACATATAGAATTCAATATGAGACTCTTAGAATGCATGATGATGAAAGCATTGCAAGATTTTTCCTTAAAATAGATGGAATTATTAATACGATGAAAAAGCTTGGTGACGAAATAAAGGAAACCATTGTTGTTGAAAAGATATTGAGATCACTAAGCCCAAAGTTTGATTCCAAAGTTTCAACCATTAAAGAAATGCAATATTTAAAGAATCTCACCATTGAACAACTCCCTGGGATATTGACAAATTTTTAAATGAGAAAAGGTGGTACATCAGGTATGAGAGAAGAAACCTTCCAAGTCACATATAAAGGGAAAGAAAAGGAAAATCATAAAGATACAAGCTACATTTCAGATGAGTAAGAATCAAATTTCGTAACAAAGTTGCAAGTGGGAACTAGTAAATTCAAAGGTAAGCTTCCATTTAAATGTTTTTCTTGTGGAAGAGTAGGTCACTATGCATCCAAATGTCCATATAAAGAAAATCAGGATAAGAAAGAAAAAGGAAAGGATGTTGACAAGAAAAATACCAAAAAGAAGTTTTTTTCCAAGAAAAGCTTTTATTATAATGACGATAATTGTTGGCTTCAGGGGGTTTGGACCCAGGTTCAGAGTTAGCTCTGCTAACCAGCAAAGCCCTACATTACCAGCCCTTTCAACAACAACCCATGTAGCGCAGGTTGCGGTCTCACCCGAGGCAATATTGGGGGATGCCAAAACCAGGTTTCTACATCAAAAGGAGTATGTGATGTGTTTCTGTTACTTCTAGGGCTTTATTCCGACCTTCGCGAATCCTAACTCTTGAAACCAGGAACTTACTCTTCGCTAAGTGTTCTAAACATTCATAACATCGCGTGATTAACCAGATCTACCACTTTCACACATCTATTAAGCATGTTTAATGATAAATTATAGTAAACAGAGCGAATACACAGTAAATTTAGAAGAAAACATAAACACAAAGATACACATATAATGCTCCAAAATATCCTTTATTATGCTAATATCTTCAATTATAGACTCTCTCTACCCTGTGCACATAGCTGCAGTGGCTTGTGCACTCAGCTACTGACTTACTAAGGTCTCCGTGCACACAGCTGCAAGAGCCTTCCCCTTCGTCTAAGTACATAAAACAAACTTCTCTTACTTAGATCATTCACTGCTTGATTAACAGACTTCTTATGACTCTCCATGACACATTTTTATATTATCTTCTATTACAATACCATGGTCTGCGAACCATGGGCGGGTCATAAAACAACTTAGCTTTTAACAAACTAACGGGATTTGACCTTCCTAAAGCCCCTTTGTTTCCTAATGACCTTCGTGCTCTGCTCCTCAAAATGTAGAGACTTTACAATAATAACAAAACTGTTTACAAAATTGACGCTAGAGGACCCTGTCCCAACAATAGTAAAAGTAAATATGATGATTAGGAAGATTCAGATTCAGATTCTAACACTTGCTATCAAATACTTATGGCTCTTGAAGATCAATCAATTAGTGAATCAGATAGTTGTGAAGAAGACAATTTAATAAAGTCATTAAAGGAAAATGATAGACTCAGGAATGAAAACAAAGATCTGGAAACAAAAGAAAGTAGTACAATCAAGGAAATAAACATGTTAAGAATGCATTTGGAAGAAACCAATAGAAGAAAACAAGTTTTAATAAAACAACTTCAAGAAAAGGAAAGGCGTTGTGAAAAATTAGAATCATAAGTTGTGACTCTAAGGAAAGAGTATAAGAAAATCAATAAATGGGTAATGGCATTTGAATCTCTAGAGAATATTATCAATGAACAAATCTCTCCTATAATCATGACAAGAATTGGATATAACCACATGGATTCATATTCACAGTGTAATGAAAAGAACAACCAACATAAAGTTTGTCAAAATAAAACTAATTCAAGTCACACATCTATGAGAAAATCTCCTAGATCAAAGTCAAGATTAGTCCCTAAGCATAAAGGATGGTTTCATGGATATTGTTTTTCTTGTAATTCATTTGGGCATAAGGTCATTGATTGTATGTCAAGCATTTGGAATGAAAGAAAAAGGTGGGATAAGTTTCACAAGTTGGAGCACATGATTAGAAATTGCAAGCAGATTTGGAGGAAGAAAGAACATCAGTTAGAGACTTAGGGAAGATT
Organism: Pinus taeda; assembly: GCA_000404065.3. NCBI lineage: Eukaryota > Viridiplantae > Streptophyta > Pinopsida > Pinales > Pinaceae > Pinus > Pinus taeda. Next base: position 39,968 of record APFE030277118.1, read on the forward strand.
ATCCCTACTACAGTCTAATGTTTTAACTGTATACTTCTAATAGTGATTGTAGGAGTGAATGAGAGGTATATAACCTCATGGAGAATAGGTGGCAATAATCAGGTCCATAGGATCAATGGTGTATGATCTTAGGGGCTGCTATGCATGTGTATCTAGATGATTCCCTATGTTGTTTTGGTATTCTTTTGGTGATGTTTATATTACTGATAGTGTATTTGATGAAGTAACAATGAACAAGAATAGACATGCCATGTTCATGGGGAGCTGTGGTTACGATAATTTTACATTATGTACGCATTTCTCATGAAGGACAGTCACGTCTATACGCAATTTTTGATCTAGACAATCACCTATGCTTCTTTGTGATGAAAAATGAGTGGAAGGGATTTAGGGGAGCTTCAAATATTCTTCCATTAGTTCATTATTGGCATTCTGGTTTTGATGTTGATTTATTATGTTAGTGATTTCCTTATGCTGCTTAGGATATTGGCTCATCATGAGTTTATGAGTTATTGAAATTTTTTATATTGTTGCTATTGAAATGGTTTTATGGTGGATTTGTTGGTTGATGTGATGGATATAATATCATAATTGATGGAACAGGTTTAGGGGGAGCATATTCTATGATTATAATAGTTCATTTTTGGAATTATGGTCTCTTGGTAGGCATTTCTTATCTGTCATTGGTTGATGATGACAAGTTCGTGATTTTCTCACTGTTGTTGGCACATTTCATTGATGAGAAGATATATATGCTGCTGCCATTATGCCATGGGTTATAAATGATGCATAGATTGAATGTAGTGAATTTTTGGATGATGAATATATGTTTCTTGAGTTGCATTTGGTAAAGCTATTAATGAAGTCCTATCCTTACTAAAGCTTGAATATATGTATGCTATGTTGACTAAAGATGTTGACTGATGATGCTGTTGATTAATTATATATATGTTGTTAATGCATGTATATGCTATGTACGGTGTTGTGGTTCAAGAGGTTGATTTCGCTACTTTAGAATTGTGGCTCTTCCTATATATGGAAAGAGTACGCTAACCTTGATGAGATGAGGTCAAAGGGGATGAATTGCTGACATAGATTGATTGCACTATCTTATGCTTCTGTCACATTTTCTTGATGATGCTTCGAATCAATGCACATTTGGTCACATATTGGTTATATTCGAGAAATTGATGCTACATTGTCTTATCTTACATGTTGTTGTCTATGATTGCTTCTATCAGATGTTTATGTTGCATATTCCTATATGGTGTATGGTGGTTGCTGATGACTATCATAATCTTGCTACCTCATTGTTAAGGTCCCTGTTTTTGGGTTATAAGTGTCATACATGTCTCTTAATGTATAGGTAATGAAAATAACCTTGTTGTAAATCATTGTAAAATTATGTCATGTACATGCTATTAGGATGAAGTCATGTTATGTACATAATTTGATGTAGAAGCATGAGGCTTAAAGGTAAAAGCCTTAGTATTATTGCAAAAGTCCAAAAAAAAGATACAAGCAAAGAAGTGGGGTCCTTTAGCTGTCAATTTTCAAAGCTTTCTAGATAGGATTTAGACTAGAATCTAGGATATATATTATCATGTAATAAATTTAAGTAGTTAGATGTAGTGGAGATTCTCGAGGAGAATATCATGCAGATTAGATAGGATTAGTTAGTTTGGTCCTTTGATTTAGGACCTGGTTGTTAATTGAAACAATAATTATGTAAGTTCCAAATCATAATAAGGGGATTTTTACTGATTCGACTTGTTTTCCAGATATAAGATTTAGTTGTAGAAAATATCTCTCTGTATCTTTCTGTGTAGATTTGGTTAATCCCAGAGGTGTTGCATCCATCTGTAAATTTCACTATGTTTTGTTGAATTTCCTATTTAATTCTAAAAAGTTCGAGTATTGTGTAATCGAGTTTAATTCTCTTTTTGCGTATTATGAATTGTGGAGGTTGGAGGCATACGACTTCCTCGATCGGCCTTGAAAGACTTAATTCTCCTAAACCATTGATCTTAAATATCAATGCCTTACAACCAGTCCACAAGTGGGTTTAGCCTGGTGTTAACTCGTGGGTTATTTGAAGTCTCTGCAAGTGGGAGGACCAGTGGCCATCGTTATCCGACAGATATCGGCTAAAGAGTTGGGAAAACGTTAGTTCCTAAACCGGACCCAACATCGACTATATTACAGTCTATAAATCCCATCGGGTCTGTCCTAAGGAATTAAGCACGTGGGAAAAGACGGACCAAACTTCTATCGACTGAGTGGTTTTAAACCTCATCAGGTCCGTAAAATCGGTTAAAGGTTGCACAAATTGTTTGAGCGACGAGATGGTGACCGTTGGATCACTAAGGTGGTTGACCATTTGATCAACCTCTCAGTGCTTTGTCAAAAGTAAGTAAACCTTACCAAATAGCCTTATGATTGTGATTCTACGAAGGTTTATTAGATTTATAAGGCTCATCCTGTTGGGGAAATTTAAAGTGGTTCCGCTAGCTTAGTGGAATATATAACTTAGTGATAGATGAGCGATACTCCATGGGAAAGCGAAGAAGGGGTCCAACCTAAATTAGAAGAAATTGTGTCTGGTTTTGAACGTTTTTCAATAATGCCTACAATCCGGCCACCATTAGTGGTATTAGAGCCATTTAAAGACACTAAACAGGATCTCAGGGGTCAAAGAAGAAAATCCACTATGGATTTCAGAGTTGGAAGAGGACGTGGTAGAAGAGGAAGGCCTGTTGCAAATGCTGAAGTGGTGGAAGCTATGCAACAGATGTAGGCTAGACTAGAAGTAATGGAAACAGGGAGAGATGCAGATGCTGGAGATGTCAGTGATCCTGAAGTGGAGGCTGCAGAAGAGGAGCAACCTGTAGAAGTTACTCTTGAGATGAGATTCTTTCAGTCATTGTTGAGATCCACATCTAGACCCAAAACTGAAGTTTCAATTTATGCAGGAGGATTAAATCCTGAGGAGCTAATAGACTGGATTAAGGACATGGAGAAATTCTTCGATTATGAAGAAACAGAGGATGAAAAGAAGGTAAAATTTGCTGTCACAAAGTTGAAAGGATATGCAACACTTTGGTGGGATGAAGTGCATGCAGAAAGAAGAAGACTTGGAAAAAACCGATTAAGAATTGGAACAGAATGGTGGAAAAACTGAAAAGTAAGTTTCTGCTAAGTAACTATCAGCAAACATTGTTCATATAGATGCAGAATCTTAGACAGAGGTCTATGACAATAAAGGAATACACTGAGGAATTCTAGAAAGTGAGCATAAGAGCAGGACAAGTCCAAGATATAGATGAGAAAGTTTCCAGATATGTGAATGGTCTTAGAATGGACATTCAATGTGAGATAAGCATATTGTCTCTTAAAACAATGGAAGAGGCTTATCAGATGGTACTGAAAGCCGAAGAAAAACTCTCGAGGAAACAATCTACTAGAAATAGAGGTACTTTTCGAGGAAGGGGAAGAAAAGGTGGTAGAGGAAGATCTACAGTACCTGGAGATGGAGCTAGTAGTATCTCAAGTCAGCATAAACCCACAAGAGATGATGCAAGTGGCAAAGGGAGTTTTTCTAGAGGAAGAGGAGGCAGAGGCAGAGGAAGAGAAATTAGATATTACAAATGTAACAAGCTGGGACATCGAGCTTATGAGTGCCCAGAAAATACAATAATACCTCATATAAATGCAATTGTTGCACAGACTGAAGAGGAAGCACCAACGGTGGTAAAAGAAGAAAATGTACCAAAGAGAGGAGAATCTTTGGTAGCTAACAAAATATTGCTAAATCCAGACAAGGAAGTTGTTGAACCAACAGAAAGGAAGACCTTGTTCAGGACTGTGTGTAAGGTTCAAGGGAAATGTTTCTAGATGATAATTTATAGTGGCATCACTGCTAATTTGGTCTCTATAGAAGTGGTGGAGAAATTGAAATTGAAAACAAAGAAACATCCAACACCTTACAAGGTATCATGGTTACAAAAGGGACATCAGTTGTTAGTAAATGAACATTGTGAAGTGGACTTGCAGTTGGGCAAGTATAAAGATTAAATTTTGTGTGATGTGATGCCTATGGATGTGTGTCATATATTGTTGGGTAGACCATGGCAGTATGATAGAGGAGCTCTGCATGATGGAAAGAAGAACACCTACAAATTTAGCAAAGATGGTGTCAATCATACATTTCTACCAATAGAAGAAGAAGATACATCGAAGAAACCTGAAGCAAAGACCCTTTTGCTGAGTGGAAAGGAGTACTTACAGAAAATGGAGGAAGATGTGGTAAGTTTTACATTGGTTTGTAAACCCAAGGTAATAATTACTTCCACAAAAGTTTTTGATTTACCAATTGAGATTCAAGAGATGCTGGAAAATTATTGTGATATCATTGTAGATGACTTGCCTAATGAGTTACCACCCACTACAAAAATATGTCATCATATAGATTTGATTCCAGGAACAAATCTACCAAATAAAGAAGCTTATAGGATGACTCCCACAGAGAATGAAGAAGTCAGAAAATAGGTGTAGGAACTGTTAGATAAAGGACTGATTAGCGAGATCTTGAGTCCTTGTGCAGTGCCAATAGTGTTGAGCCTAAAGAAAGATGGAGGCTGGAGAATGTGAACTGATTCAAGAGAAATAGATAAAATAACCATCGGGTATAGATTTCCTTTACCTAGAATTGAAGATTTGATGGATTGCCTGAGTGGAGCAAGATATTTTACAAAGATAGATTTAAAGAGTGGGTATCATCAAATAAGGATTAAAGAAGGGGATGAATGGAAAAATACTTTTAAAACAAATGAAGGGTTGTATGAATTAATGGTAATTCCTTTTGGGTTGTTGAATGCACCTAGTACATTCATGAGGCTTATGAATGAAGCTTTGAAGGAATTTATTGGTAAATTTGTAATAGTATATCTAGACGATATATTAGTTTACAACAGGACTAAGGAGGAACACATGAGACATTTGAATTATGTCTTACAAGGGTTGCAGCAAGAGAAGCTACTGATAAACCCAAAGAAGTGTTCATTCATGAACTAAGAATTAGTGTATTTGGGTTTTGTTGTTTCTGCTGATGGATTAAAGATGGATCTAGAGAAGATCAAGGCAATCACAGAGTGGCCTTCGCCAAAAAGTGTTTTGAGGTAAGAAGTTTTCATTGTCTTGCTAGAATTTATAGAAAATTCATAAGGAATTTTAGTAAGATTAATTTTTCTATTATCGACACTATAAAGAAAGATAGACAACCATTTACATGGAATGTCGAAGCAGAAAGGAACTTCCAGCTGTTAAAAAGAAAGATCATTGAAAAACCTATTTTGGTTTTGCCCGGTTTTAATAAACCTTTCCAAGTGAAACGTGATGCCAGTGGAGAAACCATTGGAGGTGTTTTACGTCAGGAGGACAGGCCTGTAGCTTATTTCAGTGAGAAACTTAATGAGTCAAAGAAGAATTATTCTTCTTATGATAAAGAGTTTTATGCAGTTGTGCAGTCATTGAAGAAGTAGCGACATTACCTGATGTCTAAAGAGTTTATACTTTATTCAGACAACCATGCATTGCAATACATTATGCAACAACCAAAGCTCAACCAGAAACATGCCAAATGGGTAGAGTATCTTCAAGGTTTTAATTTTGTCTTGAAGCATATAAATGGCCAATCAAATAAAGTATCAGATGCCTTAAGTAGAAGAAACATACTACTTCAAGAAAGTCAAATTCAAGTGTTGGGTTTTGATTTTCTTAAAGAATTGTATGAAAAAGACTTAGATTTTAAAGAGGCATTTGAAGCTTGTAAAAATCCTGTTTTATTAGACAGAAGTAAGTGGCTTGATTATTCCTTGCAAGATGGATTTTTGTTTAAAATAAACTAGCTGTGCATACCAGATTGTTCTATGAGAGAAAATTTAATCAAGGAATAACATAGTGGTGGAATTGCAGGACATTTCGTTGCAGATAAGACTGATGAGAAGTTGAACAGGTTTTATTTATGGCCGAGGACGAGGACTGAAGTGGAAAAGTATGTGAAGAATTGTAAAGTCTGTCAGTATGCAAAAGGAAGAAGCCAAAACACAGGGTTGTATGTTCCATTTCCTATTCCAAATAGACCTTGGGATATGGTAAGCATGGATTTTGTTTTAGGCTTGCCAAAGACTCAAAACTAGTGATGTTACTCACATTGCTAATCCATTTTTTAAAGAGATAGTAAGATTACATGGGTTACCTAAGAGTATTGTTTCATACAGAGGCTCAAAATTTGTTGGAAATTTTCGGAGGACATTGTGGAAGAAGCTTGGAACTAAAATGAGTTTCAGTTCTACTTATCATCTTCAGATGGATGGACAGACTGAAGTTGTAAACAGAAGCTTGGGTAATCTTTTGAGAAGTCTTACAGGTGAACATCCAAAATAATGGGATCAAGTATTGGCACAGGCTGAATATGCATATAATGAATCTCCTAACAAAAGTACAGGGCAAAGTCCATTCCAAATAGTTTATGGAATGCATCCAAGGGGAGTGTCTAGATTAAGAAATCCGAGAAAAGCTGAGATGAGAAGTGTTGGAGGGGAAGAATTTGCTTCAGAAATGCAAGTAATACATGAAAAGGTAAAACAACAGTTACAGGACAACAACATAAAGTAGAAAAACAGAGCAGACACGAGAAGGAGAGAAGTTAACTTTGAAGTTGGAGATTTGGTTCTAGCACACCTGAGAAAGGAAATATTTCCAAAAAGAGAGTATAACAAATTAAAGCTCAAGAAAATAGGACCATGCAGAGTATTGAGAAAATTTCTGCAAATGCATATGAAATTGAATTACCCTCTGATATTGGAATATCTCCAATTTTCAATGTTGCTGATTTGTACAGGTATGAAGGTGAAAATGCAGATGGCACAACAGAAGACCAAGAAAAACAAGAAATTGATTGGGCAAAATAGCTACCTACAACAAAGGAATTATAGCCAAAGAGGATTTTGGACAAGAAATTATTGAAGAAGACAAGGGGACAAGAGTATTTTCATTATTTGGACAGGTGGAAAGATCAACCAATTGTTGAAGCCAATTGGGTAACAGATGCTACACTACAGAAATTGGGTAGTTCTGTAGAAGAGCTCATGGACAGGAGCCCATGAAGAATTTTGTCCTCAGGAGTCTGATGTAGGAGCATGAGGCTTAAAGGAAAAAGCCTTCATATTATTCCAAAAATCCAAAAAAAAGTTACAAGCAAAGGAGTGGGGTCCTTTAGCTGTCAATTTTCAAAGCTTTCTAGATAGGATTTAGACTAGAATCTAGGATATAGATTATCATGTAATAAATTCAAGTAGTTAGATGTAGTGGAGATTATCGAGGAGAATATCATGCACATTAGATAGGATTAATTAGTTTGGTCATTTGGTTTAGGACCTAGTTGTTAGTTGAAACAATGCTTATGTAAGTTCCGAATCATAATAAGGGGATTTTGACTGATTCAGCTTGTTTTCCAGATATAACATTTAGTTGCAGAAAATATCTCTCTGTATCTTTCTATTTAGATTTGGTCAATCATAGAGGTGTTGCATCCCTCTATAAATTTCACTATGTTTTTTTGAATTTCTTGTTTAATTCTAAAAAGTTTGAGTATTGTGTAATTGAGTTTAATTCTCTTTTTGCGTATTATGAACTATGGAGGTTGAAGGCATATGGTTTCCTCGATCGGGCTTGAAAGACTTCATTCATCTTAAAATGTTGATCTTAAATATCAACGCCTTACGACCAGTCCACAATAGGTTTAGCCTAGTGTTAACTCGTGGGTTATTTGAAGTCTCCACAAGTCGGAGGACTAGTGGCCATTGTTATCCGACGGATATGGGCTAAATAGTTGGGCGAACGTTAGATCCTGAACCGGACCTGACATTGACTATATTATAGTCTATAAATCCCATCGGGTCCATCCTAAGGAATTAAGCATGTGGCAAAAGCCAGACCTGAACTTCTATAGGCTGAGTGGTTTTAAACCTCATTGGGTCCATAAAGTCGGTTAAAGGCTGTGCAGATTGTTTGAGCAACGAGACGGTGACTGGTCGATCACTAAGGTGGTTGATTGTTCGATCAACCTCGCATCGCTTAGTCAAAAGTAAGTAAACCATTCCAAATAGCCTTGCGATTGTGATTTTACGGAGGTTTAGTAGATTTATAAGGCTCATCCTGTTGGGGAAATTTAAAGCGGTTCCGCTAGCTTAGTGGAATAGATAACTTAGTGATAGATGAGTGATACTCCACGGGAAAGTGAAGAAGGGATCCAGCCTGAACTAGAAGAAATTGTGTCTGGTTTTGAACGTTTGTCAATAACACCTGCAATCTGGCCACCATAATCCCATTATTTTGGGACATTGATGTAAAATTTAGGTCCAATATGTAAACCCAATACGTTGGGTGGTTGATATAATCATGAGTGATTGGTGATAGGAAAGGTCATATTTGGTTGAGTCATAAAGTCTAGTACTTTGTTGAATATCTTCAAAATTTTCAACATATGCTCAGGGGGAGCATGGTCAATATGTAGATTTCGTGATTCATATTCAACAGATCAGACCTACAACAATGAGCACTATAGGGGAAATACTTCATTAGTCTTGGTTCAACCCTTTTCCCTTGATGTCAAAGGGGGAGAGAAGCTTGGTGTTTGGAGATAAGACTTGGTGTTTGGAGAGAAGACTTGATGTTTGGAGAAGTGTTTGGAGAGAATAATTAGTTTTTGACCTAATGTTTGGAGAGAATACTTGGTGTTTTTAGGTATGTTTGTAGGTGTTTGCAGGTGATGTCCAAACATCATAGTGGTTGCCATCAAGTCCAAAGGGGGAGATTGTTGGAATTATGGCTAATGTGCTGTCGTTAATGATAACTTGCTTGACAAAGATGTACTTGGTAATAATACAATGGTCATGGAACTTATACAACTATCAGATAACTAGTACAAATGTTATAGATGACATGGATAGAAAAATGGTAGCTCAGTTATAAATGAATGACAAAAGGGAAGTTTGAGAAAGTATACACAGTTGCTATGAAAAAGGGTCATATACATACGTAGATTTTGTGAGTAAAAGTCACGTACAAAATATGAACCATGGAAATATGGATACCAGGGGTCATTACCATGGTATTGGCCCATAGTAATTGGAGCGAAAATGTTCATTTTATCCCGTCAAAAAATACTAATGACACTACCAAAGGATTTATCTAAGGTATTGGCTAAGGAAAAAACAATATAAGGAGATGGATGCCAAGGTGTTGTGTGCACAAGTAATGGATTGTTTATGTGTGATCTGATCTAGAACATGTGTGCACCAGGAAGCAAGGAAAAGATTTAGATCTAAAAGATCTGAAGATATATTGAAATATATGCTTGATTGATGTTTAAGTAACTAACCATGATGGATACGTGGGTATAGTGATGTTGTGATCTAAATGTGTTTTCAGAAGTATGTAGTTTGGCAGTGAAGTTTGCAGAATGCGAGTTGTGTTTGCAGGGAAGGTGTGCTTAAGTAATTTAAGATCTATACACTGGTTTTCTTCTGAATAGTTGTGTACATATGCATATCTTTTTCTTTTGAGTTGTGTATATATTTTGAGATTTGTTTTTCAGTATGTTGTGATATCTATGTGGGTGTTGCACATTATAAGTGCATATATACGCAGGTCTGCTTAATAAAAGTCATGTATATATTCTGAGTTGGATCTGGTCAGGGTTTGCAGTGTTGTTTGATGATGATTGATTTTTTTTATACTTCTTATTGTCTGTCAATAATGTCTTGATGAGGATGATTTGTATATGTTATGGATTGGTTGTGACTTGATTTGATCTGGTTGCAATAGTTTGTTGAGATTTAGTTCAGTGATTGGTTTGCTTTAGTATTCAGTGGGATGATGTTATAGTGATTTATTTGGTTCAATGATTTCATTTCAGATTGAGTATTCAGTTTGGTATTGAACATAATGTTGGGTGTGGTTCCAGTATGAAAATATGATGAAAGATGACCTACAGGTTTTGATGTTTTGAGACAAGTGGATCAAGCCTGAAATATTATGAAACATGTTCCACGAAGGGTGCTAAGGGTTGGAGCCTTTAGTGAGGGAGTCAGAGCTTCATTCTAGTGGTAGCTAGTAAATTTTTTCAGGGGGTAGGTTCTCCCTTTCGATAGAGCCGATAAATAAGATTAGGGGGTTGTAGCTCCCTTCCAGTGGGTGCTAGAGAACGAATGGAGGTTGTAGCCTCTTGTAGATGGCTGCTAAGAGTTTGCACCAGTACAATATGTAATGAATAATTTATTTATATAATATGAAAGAAGACAGAGACGACAACAACAGTGGTTTTCTACCACATTGGGTTTCCACCTAAAATCCTAGTGTTTTATGTGTGTTTCTTATGTGATATGATTTATATGTTCTTTACTGCATACTGGATGGTTAATGAATTAATAATGCAATGGTTAAGTTAAATTATTGATAGAAGTTATGAAAGATAAGTAAATTGGATATACGTTTTTTTCCTTCATGAAAGTCGCATGCACACGCTAGTTACATAAAGAACAGTACCATAGAAAATTATGAATATAGATTTGAAAGTTTCAAGTGAATAAAAAATACTAATTAACACCAACCCCTCCCCCCCAAAATATTTTTCCTAACAAATGGGTGCAATTTAAGGGACCTGACCTATATATTTTGGAGGGAGTTGACTATCATTTGGAGGGAAATTCAAATTTTTAGATTTCAAATTTTGGAGCCCAAAAACCGGGCCGAGTAGAAAGAAGCCGATTTTAACATTCAATTTAAATTTGAATTCTCAATTGTCCTTAACTAAATCTTAAGTCATAATATATTTAATTTGATTTTAAATCAGAAATTTTGAGTTTCTAGCTAATAAGAAATTGTTACATCGTCCATTCTGGGGACTTTGACCATGAGATGAGGGTGCACCATCTTTCACTGGGCGTATTTCCCAAACCGTGAGGACCTATGAAGCTCGCCTCATACTGTTGGAATCAACACGAAGAAGATAATCTAACTATGATGGTATCCAAAGCAAATTCATTTTATTTCTTCTTCAAAACCTTCAACAAGTGTGGGGTATGATCATATTCCAAGGGATCCAAACCCTAGATCCAAGGTTTCATCAATGTATCATCTCATCCATGCATACTAGCATATCTATTACATCAATGATAATATACTGCACCCGCTTTGAAATCAATGATAACCTACTCAACAACCTTCCCCTTTTTCATTGATGTCAACACACCTAGAATAACAAGGTGTGCTGCATAATCTCCCTTTAAATTCATGCTTTTTTGTTTTGATTTTTTTTGCAAGATTCTCTCCCCCTTTGAAATCAATGGCAAAGGGTGGCTAACTCATACTTTTCATTGACAATATATTTATTTGACATGAGTCCCCCTAGCAACGTGCTTTCTTGTTGCATCATCTCTTTCATTACACAAGCTCCCCTAACAATATGATCTCCTATTTCATCATCTCTTCCATTACACAAGCTCCCCTTGACAATACACTTTTCTACTACATCATGTCTTCCAATTGTGTGAGAATTCATTGTGAACCCTATTTTATTTTCTATATGCTAGTGATATTGTCTTTTTTCCTAGTGAATTTATTTCCTTCCTAGTTCTACAAGGTCCAACTCAAGATGCTTCTACAATCTCATGAAAAATGGCCAAAGTTGTGACATAAGTAGCACTTTTTACTTCTATTCTAAATAACAAAGAAGAGATGTTGTAACTTATTTTTCATAGGCATATGGGACTATGCCTTGTATTCTAGTAAATATCCCTCTAGGTATTTGATAAAACCCTCTATTATTACTCCTGCTATATTCCCTGCAGTCTCTAACTCTATGTCCATAGTTAGAGCATGCATAACAATAACCATGAAATGTGCTTCCATACTTGGGAGTAAAGGGTGATGATATTCTAAACGTGTCTCTCCCTTGAGGATATCCAAGGATTTTTTGTTCTCCACTTTTGAATGCTCTTTTATGTTTTGGCATCTTGAATGCAATAACTTGACTCCTTGAGGCATTGATCTTCCAGCTTCCGGTGTTGGTTGACTTGTGCAAAACTCTGATTTTGGGATTCTCTTCATCGTTGGCATGAGGCTTCTCTCCATCACCATCATGTGACTTCTCTTCATATTTGGATTTTTCATCCTTGCAGCATGAGGAATCACCAACATACCCAAGACATGTCTTGATAAGTGGTGATATTTGGCAATTGAGAATGCCATCCAAGACTTGCGAACTCCTCAGTCTTGGATTGTGCTTGTCTACTTCTACTCTTAGAGTGATGATTTCTTGTTCATGTTTCATGCTATCTTCTTCCTTATGCTTCGTCTCACTTCTTAAGACTCCCTCAATCCTTTTGGATTCTTCAAGTTCCCTCTTCAAAGAGGTGATTTGTTTGCCAAGTTCTTTTGTTAGAAAGTGTAGCAAGAAAGGCTCAATTTGACTTTAGCCTTAATCAAATTGGCTAAATCAAATTTCCACATCAGTAGGATAACTTGGATGAAATTAAATAGTGTGAAATGACTCTCGTCACTCAGTTATCTCCATAAATTCGATTTAGTGGGCTTGGAGTTCAGTTAAGCATGTGTTGATTGCTAATATTTTCAATCTAGTTGAGTTATTATAGGGTGTGGAGCCTGATTATCTTCTTCTTTGTTCAAAGGTTTTTGTTTCAGTAGCATTGGATCCCTATTCCTAATGGGGTGGAAACACCACCCATTTAATCGCCGTTAGGGGGGTCTAGGGGGGGCAACAACGAACTTTATGAGGCTGCCCTGGAAAGGGTTCGGGGGAAATGCCCTCGTAATTAAAAATAGATGAAAATTTGCCTTGTAAAATATTGTAATTTCATAGTCAATATGGGTTGTTCATTAGACAAATGATCTAATGATAGAAGTTATGTTAATTTAGGGTTTTTTCCCCGAGAAGGTAGGCCTTAGTTTATATGAGGGAATTGTATTGCTACTATGTATGATTAATCTAAATGAGAGAGAGAGAGGAGGTTGTGTGAGAGAAAAGAGGAAATCACAATGGATCTGTTGTAGGTTGTATCTCTTCATTTTCTTGATAATATAAAAGGAAGCATTGGATGTTTCTTTGTGGACGTAGCCCAAATTGGGTGAACAATGTATATTGTGTCTCTCTTGTTTTATGCATTTTTGTATTTTTATTTCTGCAATATTGTATGTGTTTCATTGCTCCGTTAATTGATTTCTAACAACTAGTATAAGAGCCGAAGGTCTATTTGGCCAATAAAATCACATGAGAGAAAGGTTCCTCATTCGAGTGGGAGAAATGGTGGAAGATGGTAGGTTTAGGGTCAAGAAATATAACGGCCAAAACTACCAGTTGTGAAAGATGTATATGGAAGATTATATGTATCAGAAAGATATGTACATACCATTAAGTGGAAAAACAAAGAACCCTACGAGTATGATGGAGGCAGAATGGGAGGTTCTTGACAGAAAGACACTAGGAATAATACAACTATGTATAACAGTGTCTGTGGCATTCAAAATTTCAAATAAAATGAAAGCAAAAGGTTTAAGGACATCATTGGAAAAACTATATGAAAAAACCTCAACCTCAAATAAGGTATTTCTTACGAAGTGTCTAATTAATATGAAAATGTTAGAAGGTAGATCTATTGCTAATCATTTAAATTAATTTAACATGCTTACCAGTCAGTTATGTTCTGTAAGGGTAAATTTTGATGATGAAGTTAGGGTTCTTTTGTTTCTGTGCTCATTTCTAGAAAGTTGGAATGACTTGGTTATGGCTATTAATAAATATGTCTTTGGATCTAGTACTTTAGAGTTTGATGATGTTGTTCATGCTATTCTTAGCTAGAAAATGTGACAGAAAAGCTCAGGTAAGACATCAAGTAATGATTTGACTACAGAGACTAGGGGAAGAAAAATGGAAAGAGGAAGGAGCCTAGGAAATCAAAGTAAGTCAAGAAAAGGAAGATCCAAATCCAGATCAGGGATAGTGTGCTGGAAATGTGGGAAGAAAGGATACCTGAAGAGAGACTGTAAATCTCAAAAGGGAAAAGAAGGAGATGGACATCAAGAGAAAAATCAGGAAGCGAATGTGACAGGTGATGTGTTGCAAGATGATTTTATTCTTTCATTAGAGAACATTATTGATGCCTAGGTGGTAGATTCAAGGGCCTCATTCCATTCCACACCTGATAGGAATCATTTTCATGACTATTTTCAAGGATATTTTGGATGGGTTCATCTGGGTGATGATAAACCTTGTAAACTTGTTGGAATGGGTAAGTTTTTATAAAGCATGAGAATGGAAACCAATGGCTATTAAAGGAGGTAAGTCATGTTCCATATATGAAGAAAAATCTAATTTCAACAAGGCAGTTGGGAGGTGAAGGCTGTGTAAGTACTTTTACAGACAAAACCTAGAAGTTCACTAAAGGAGCTGCGGTAATAGGAAAAGGAGAAAAGGTTGGTACATTTTATTTATGCAATAGTATTTCTAATTATATTAATGATTTAACCTCCACAGGAGAAGATATGACACTTTAGCATCATAGGCTCGGGCACATGAGTGAGAAGGGGATGCAAATTCATCACTCAAGAAATTTGTTGCCAAGTTTGAAGCATGTTGATTTGGATTTCTGTGAAATATGTATTTATGGAAAACATAAGAGAGTCAAATTTATCAAAATTGGGAAGGAAAAGAAGAGCATAAATTTAGAGATAGATATATGGGGGCCTACACAGGTATCATCTCTTAGTGGCTCTCACTATTATGTTACTTTTATTGATGATGCAACTAGAACAACCTAGAATATTGTATTTGGAATAAATATGATGTATTTGATACTTTCAAGAAATGGAAAGATTTGGTTGAGAATGAGATAAGAAAGAAGTTGAAGTGTCTCAGATTAGATAATGGAGGTGAATACAACAATAAAGAGTTTAATCACTACTATTCAGAGCATGGGATTTGTAGAGAGAAGACAGTCCAGGAAGACCACAGGAAAATGTTGTGTCAGAAAGGATGAACAAGACAATCATGGAGCGTGCAAGGTGCATGAGATTGCATGCATGATTTCCCTTACAATTTTGGGAAGATGCTATAGATACTATTGTTTATATAATGAACAAAGGGCCTTCAATTTCCTTGGATAGTGGTATTTCAAGGGAGGCATGGACAAGTAAAAAGGTAAAATACTATTTATAGAAGAATTTCAATTGTGAAGCCTTTGTTCACATTAATAAAGAAAATAGAACAAAGTTTAAGGAAAAATCAAAGAATTATACCTTTATTGGATATGGTGTTAATGATATTGGTTATCGCTTATATGGTTATGAAAATCAAAAAATCATTAGGAGCATAGATGTCATATTCAATGAAAAGGATTTGTATAAGGATCAGATGCAGGGAAAGAAATAGTAAAATGAAAACAAAGAATACACAGTGCTTGATGAGATCACAAAAAAGTAAAGGTGCCTGAAAATCATAATGACCAACAGCCACAACAACAACAAAAGACACCTCAAATACCTAAAAGTGGTGTTAGAAGATCTACGAGGATAAGTAGACCCCCTGAACGATACTCTCCTTCATTATAGTATGTATTGTTGACTGATTCTGGTGAAACAAAAAGATATGAAGAGGCAATGTAGGTAGAAACCATGAAGAAATGGGAGAAAGCCATGGAAGAAGAGATGGACTCCTTGATGCATAACCAGACTTGGGACTTAGTTAAGTTTCTTGTAGGTAAAACAACATTGAGAATAAATGGGTTTACAGGTTGAAGGAAGAAGATGAAGGTAAACACATGTATAAGGCTATACTAGTGGTGAAGGGGTTTTCACAAAAGAAAGGTATCTGATTTGATGAATTTTTTTCTCTTATTGTTAAAATGACTTCAATCACAATTATTTTAGTCTAGTGGCAGTAGGTGATTTTCATCTTGAGCAGTTAGATTTAAATATATCATTTCTCCATGGGGATTTGGAGGAAGAAATATATGCAACAACCACAAGGGTATGAGGTCAAAGGGAAGGAAACATTAGTGTGTAGGTTGAAGAAGAGATTGTATGGCCTAAAACAAGATCCAAGGCAATGGTATCTAAAATTTGACAGGTTTATGTTTGAACAAGGTTATACTAGATGTCATTCTAATCACTGTGTTTATCTTAAGAAACAAAATGATGGAAACTATAATATATTGCTATTGTATGTAGATGACATGCTTGTTGCAAGGTCTAACATGCAGGAAGTAAATGTTCTCAAAGGAAAATTGGCAAATTCATTTACAATGAAGGATTTAGGTGTAGAAAAGGTGTTGGAAAGATATAATATGTAGAATGCAAAATCAGTTAGTTCACCTTTGGCTAGCCATTTCAATCTAATTAAGGAGATGTGTACCAATACTCAGGAAGAGATGGATTATATGTGTAAAGCTACATATGCATCAACAATTGGAAGCATAATGTATGCAATGTTCTGCACAAGGCTTGATATTTCACATGCAATGGGAGTTGTAAGCAGGTGTATGAATAATCCAGGAAAAGAGCATTGGATGGCAGTGAAGAGGATTCTCATGTATTTGAGAGGTACCACAAATCAAGCATTATGCTTTGGTGGTTCAAACATTTCTCTACAGGGATACATTGATGTAGATATGGCATGTGATACAGATAACATGAGGAGCACCACAAGTTATGTGTTTACTATAGGTGGAACAATTGTTAATTGGGTTTCAAAGATGCAAAACATTGTTTCACTTTCAAAAATGGAAGCATAACATGTTTCTGCTATAGAGGTTAGTAAAGAAATTAGTTGGTTACAAAGGTTTGTGGATGAGTTAGGAAAGAATCAGGAGATGGGAAGGTTATACAATGACAACTCGAGTGCCATTCATCTTGAAAATAACTCAAAATTTCATTCTGAGACTAAACATATACATCTCAAGTACCATTTCATACAACTAGTGTTGGAAGATGGACAATTAAAGTTTGAAAAGATACACACTAGTCATAATCTTACATACATGTCAACAAAAGTTGTAACCAAGGAGAAACTGAGATTTTACTCAGTTTCAATTGGTCTTAAAGTATGATGATGAAGATGAGAAACAAAAAGGTCGAAAGTGGAAGCATTTTTCAACAAGCGAAGCAAGGATGGATTTGCTATAATCAGTCTCCAAGTGGGAGGTTGTTGGGCATGGAGCCTGATTATCTTCCTGATTGTTCAAAGGTTTTTGTTTAGTTGTGTTGGATCCCTGTTCCTAACAGGGTGGAGCAACAATGCTTCCCATTTAATTTTTGTCGGGGGGGGGGGGGTTGGGGGCGACAATGACTTTTATTGAGCCCCCCCTGGCGGGGGTTCGTCGGTAGTGCCCTTGAAGCTAAAAATAGTTGAAAATTTCCTTGTAAAATATTGTAATTTCATAGTCAATCTTGGCTGTTCATTAGGAGGATGATTTGGTGGTAGAAGTTATGTTAATTTAGGGTTTTTTCCCTAGAAGGTAACCCTCGGTTTATATGAGGGAATTGTATTGCATCTATGTATGATTATTCTGAGAGAGAGAGAGAGAGAGAGAGAGAGAGTAGGTTGTGTGAGAGAAAAGAGGAAATTATGTCGTATCTATTGTAGGTTGTATCTCTTAATTTTGTTGGATAATATAAAATGAAGGACTGGTTGTTTCTCTGTGGATGTAGTCCAAATTGGGTGAACCACATATATATGTGTCTCTCTTGTTTTATGCATTTCTATATTTGTGTTTTTACAATATTATATGTGTTTCATTTCTTTGTAAATTAATTTCTAACAATTATTATTACTTGAACTCAGTTAACTGAGTTATAGTCACTAGTTGAGTCAATTAAAGGTTAGTTGAATAGTTAAGATTGTTGTTAACTCAATGATCTCCTAGTTAACTAGTTAATTAGCTAAAAATAGACACAATCATGCATGGACTTTGAATTTCCCAGTTAAGGTGGAGGAAAATGAATGTTTGTATTTATAATTGTATACTGTTGAGTGTACAATGCTTTTGAACTAAGCAAATGATCAATTCCTAAAGCTATTGCATAAGGAAATAGAAGTTTATCCTATTTTTTAGGGGCCAATTCCTCTAGGATTGTGCAAGGAAATATGAGGTTGGCTAAGGCTTGAATTGGCTAAGTGTTGGCCTGAGCAAGTCAGGAAGCAGGAGAATAAGATTGTAGTGTAGGGTGTGCTTCAAGTTGAACCAAGACATTACAATTGTTTCTATTTTTAACTAAATTAATGCAAAGTAGAGAAGGGTTTTTTCCTAGTTGGGTTCCCCTAAAAATCAAAGCTTACTTTTGGTTTTTCTTATTGCATGTCTATGCCTTTTGTTCTAAATTATGATTTTCATTTCGTAGATTAGTAGAGTAGAATTTATGTCTCCATATTTCAATTTGTTTTCTTGAGTAGTTGCAATTTATATCAAATTTCTACATGACATCAAAGCCCTAAAATCACATTAGAACAAGTATTTTGAATTTCTCCCTCAATAATTTCGAACTTGTAACTTCAATGTAACAAATTTTTATTTATTTATTTTTAATTTAATTTAATTTAATTTAATTTTTAATTTTTATTTTTTTTAATTTTTGGATCGAGAGAATGTATTTCAACGGAATGAGATTGGAGTATGCCGTGGAGGGTAGCTCGAATTTCATAGATTGGAAGGATCAAATGGAAGAGTGTTCAATGAAAATGATGTGTTAGAATATGATAAAACTAACATTCAAAACCACAACAATTTGATGCACAATAATTAACCCAATGGAAGAAGGATGCTGCGAAGGCCACGATAATTATTCTGGAAGGTGTGAGAGACCATGTGGTCTTAAATATCCATGGAAAAGAGACACCATTTTCTATGTTGAAGAAGTTTACTGAGCTATTAAAAATAACAATGACCATAGAAAATTGGCCATGAAAGACAAACTTCGAAACATTAGAATGCAAAAGAATGATACTATTCCATAATATCTCTCCAGGTTCACACAAGTTTGAGAGATTTTGGAGGGGTTGGGGTGAATGTTGCAGAAGATGACCTAGTGAGCCTAACTCTTCTAAGCCTTCCAAAATCCTGACACAACTACCAAGACTCTGTGAATGGAAGGGAAAAATTACCGAATTGGGAAAGGTTGTGGTCCAATTTGGTTCATGAATAATTTAGGAGGAATACCAGAGATGGAACATCATCTAGAGTAGAGGATGAAGAGAATTTTGCATTTCCTGGAAATGGGAAGAAGGGAAAAGGAAATAATACCCAAAGAAAACCTAAATCCAACCAAAATAGTGGCAATAAGAAAGACTTGAGCAAGATAAAATGCTTCCATTGCCACAAATACGAGCACTATGAAACTAAATGTCCGCACAAGAAGTCTAACAAGAAGCCCTCGGGAGGAGCAGGAGGTGAAGCACTAGCTTCAAAATTCGAGTTAGAATTCACCCTAATAGCATGCATGACGAACACTATTATGGGGAGTGTGTGGTACCTTGTTTCTGGTGACTCTTACCATATGACAGGAAACGCAAAATGTTTTAGTAGTATGGAGGAGTAGGATCTCCAGATGCATATAGAACTTGGGGATTGTTATCTCAAAATCAAACCCTACTAGGCTGTTGATCAGGTAGACTTAAAGTAACTATTTCAAACCTACTTTAGGTTGAGGCTTAGCCTCCCCAACTTGAGAGGGCTCTCTCAGTGAACTAATGATTTTGATTATGATTAAGATGGCTAACTCTTGTGAAACAATTGTAGAAATGTAAGTGGTGGAAACACAAATAGAGATCATCCATTGGGCTTATGGAGTCAAAATAGTTTTAGCATAACAAAGACATCAACCTTACATAGAAGTCAGGACATTAAGAATTCAACCATTCAGAACACACCAGACACATATGGGACGACACAGTTTATAAATATGTGAAGGAAATTAGAGCACAATCGGTGATTTCTAAGTAATCACACATCTATACCACTGCAAATACTAAAGAGAGGACAATACACAACATTCTAAATAGTAAATTCCTTATGATTCCTGAGAAGTGAAGCCAAGTCTTGTATTACTAAAACATAGTTTTTTACATAAAGCCAAATATTAGAGCCTTTTTCAATAAATTTCCAACCCTTTGTACATCAGCTCTTCTGCTATATATATAGCTCTGAGATTCCTCCTCCAGCATGAGGGGAACTCGAATTCATCTTACTATGACACCTATTCAAAATTTAACTAATTATTAAATGCAACAAACTGCTAACTAGACATTTTAGGAACCTAAGACAATTAGGAGTCTAACTCCACATCATGCTGATAACAACATTAATTACAATAAGGATTCATTCTTTGACAAGTGGTTCCCTTCGGTTTAACTTTGATGGATGTTTAAGACTAATTAACCATGATGTATTCTTTGATTACACAAGAGTGTATTGTAGTGCCACGTTCTTGATGTGTTGTAGACCCTTTCCATATATTCGTATGAAGACAAAACTTCTTCAAAGCCGTTTGAAATGTTGTGGAGAAAACTAGCAGTGATTTGTATGACAAAACTTATAGTTTATATTTCTTTTCCTCCGCTTGTTTTACCTTTGCTTGCTGCTTGCACATTGTAATGATCCTTTTTGGCACTCCCCCTTTTCAAAAAATTTCTCCTTGATTACTCAAAATCTATTAATTGAGTTTAATTATGTGGCTACAGCAGTTTTGTAGCACGCTACGAAATTACTGTGTAATCACAAAACATAGTCTAACACCAAAATCTGACTGAATTGAGTCTCTTCTATGTTGACATATCCCTTTCAACTGCCCTGAAGCTATCAAAACTGAGTAGAGATGTATCATCTTCAAGAAATTGTAACAAGGTAAATCATCAAAATTTTGAATATAACCTTACTTGCTATGTGGTTTTCTTAAGGAAATATTTCTTGCTGGCTTAGCCGAATCCTCAAATCTTCAATTTTCCTTTTCATAACTTTGATTCTAGCTCTTAGTTTTGTGTTAACCCTTTTGAAGAATGTCGCTTCCTTTAGTGCCGGGACTGTCCAGGTATAATATTGTGTATTACAGTCAACCAGCTCAGGTATTTGAAATGTTTTATCTTCCCATAGAGCTTGCATTTTGTCAAAATGAGCCTCCTTGATTGCATGCTTCCTAGAGGCTTTCTTCAATCTAGAAATTTCAAGATTTGCTAACCTCAATTTATTTTTCAATTCTTCAACACTATATTCCTCTGGCGGTATGATTGCTTTTCCTCTATCTTCTCTAGGCAACTTGGATGATGTTTCTAATGAAGTCACGGGTCTGTCATGAACTTTTACGATCTCCTCTGTTCCACCTGCTTCTGGCAGCATCTCCTGCATTTGCTTGAAATTCCTTGTCATGGGTCTTCTTGGCTTAAAGACGAATTGAGCAACCTGATCATCAAACTTGAGCTTTTTTGAGGCTTTGACTCTTTTAGTCTTGTCTTTACTTAATTTTATCAAATTTGCTTGAACCAAGGGAGATTCTTCAATTTCAATGGCTTCCAGTAAGTCATTCAAGCTTCCCTTTGAAACAGGGCTTTCCTCAGTGACCACCTTCTTGCCTTTTTCCTTAGCTAATTGACTCCTGGTCATTCTTCTCTGGACTACTTCTCCTATAGATGATTCACTTATACCTTCTTTGATATGAGTTTTCTCTTTCAGGGACTGCTGGGTTGTGTCTTGGATAACTATTGATCTGGCAGGGTCCCTTACTTGTTTCCTAGCTTTCAATTTTGTGAATCTCTTGGATCTTGTTTCTGTACGATGCTCAGTTATTGGTGGAGAAGCTTTCACAACTTGGGGGCTAAGACCAGTTTCATTTTTAAAGCCAGACATAAACATGAATGTGGGCCAATCCCTACCTACTGTCTGGAGTTCATGCAGAACAATCAACTTAACTAAGACGTGGTGAAACAATGAGGTCTCACAGGCTTCTTTCCTTAGCTGCACCTTGTCACACATTTTGCTTAAGCTACAGAATAAATAGAAGGGTAAATCAATAGATGTCTTTCCTGTGAAATGTAGCAGAAGCTTGAAATGATATGAATATACGTTATTATATCTCCCTTCACAGGTAAGATACCTCTGTATGCAGGTAAGAAAATTGGCATATGAGTCTTTGACATAATTCCTAGGCACAAACTTGTTTAAATTTGATTCAATGAACTCCGGCTTCAAAAATTCTTTGCAGGGGGTCATATCAAATTTAAAATTTTTAAGCCATTTTTCTTGTCCTCTTGGAATCTCAGTGACTGTGGAGATTACCTCTGGTGAAATTTGCAATTCAAGCACACCAAATTTTGAATTTAGTCCTGTGAAGTTCAAGGCAAACTCTTTGGTGATTTGTGCATGACCTCCCTAGAGTTTTTCATAGAAATTCCAACATCCAACCTGCTTGAATGCACGTTCCACTTCCCTGTTCTTCAAGATAATTTCGAGACCTTTAGGTTCACTTCTCAAACATCTACCTGACCTGTGCCCTTTCCTTTCTGTAGGTCCTTCCATGAGATTTCGGTGTAATGAAAACTTGATAGAATGGCACGGTCTCAACTTTTGATTACTGCCTCGCTTGATAGCTGCCTCGCTTGAATACTGCCTCACTTGATGTTTGAGGAATTCAAATTTAACATTTGCTGATTATTCCTCATGCAATAAATATAATCATGACTGTGAATACCTAGCTCTTCTTGAAACTTGCAATCCGAACGTACCAAGGTACCTAATGACTCTAATGATGAAGATAAGCGGTTAGACATGATAGGCAAAGTGTATAAGCTGACAGGGGATGATGCAACCATAAGCTGACATGGGATGATGCAACCATAACTGAATGTGACAGCTAAGAAAGATATGCTACAGATTGCATGAATCTCTGATTTCGTAGCGCAGCCAGTGTAAAATCTAGGTTTTGTGCTACGAAAAAGCCTAGACTTGTTTCCGTGCTACGAAAACACCTAAACTACTTTATAACACATCAGAACCTCAAAACATACTTGATACAAGGAATATAGGTGGGTTGTGGGACTAGTGATGAATGAGAACGAATTATTTACCTTTATGCAACCATACTACAAAAATTCTAAAGACTTAGACACTACATTGAACATGGGAAAAACTGAACTTGGACTAACACCTAACCTTCACAAACAAACATAGGTGAACAATTTGGTAATCGCTTCTTGAGTGATAACAGGGATGATGGGAGGTATACTGCTGTAGGAATTGGCATTGTAACCTTTAAGAGGGAGTCAGGTTCGCATCTTCGCCTCAAATATGTTATGTTTGTACTTGGGCCAAATAAGAACTTGATCTCTGTAGCAGTATTGGAGGATAGAGGCTATGATGTTATTTCCAGTAAGGGGAAATCCTTTCTGAAACATGTAGCTATCAGGAAAGTGAAACAAATTGGAGTTAGAGTAAAAAGTCACTACAAGCTAGAGATATATGTTTCCATGCATGCAACTATACCTCCAGGAGTGAGGTGGGGTGATTTAGAGCCTTAGTCCCCGAGTTGTAGAGATTTTGGCATGGTACATTGAGGTGTCCTCCTCATGGATCATTACCTTGCTATAGGGGCCCATAGTATTTAGTAGCAGAAGGATCAGTGTTAGTTGGTGCATTTAGATGTTGACGAGCATAGAGCAGTGTTGATAACAATGCAGGAGGCATAATGTAGAATCAACATCAGTGCCATATTCCTAGTAGACAGTTGTAGAGACATAATTGATTCAATGTTTTTTTTTTTTTTTTTTTTTTGATGCTTCTCAGTTACAGTTGTTGCAACAACAACAACAATAGTGAGAGGTAGTGCTATAGTAAATTCCATAGGTGTTGGATAGGGGTGGTGCAAAATCCCTTTTTTTTGTAAGAGGGATTGTTAGAAAGTGTAGCAAGAAAGGCTCAATTTGACTTTAGCTTTAGTTAAATTGAGTAAATCGAATTTCCACATCAACATGACAACTTGGAGGCAGTTAACTAGTGTGAAATGGCTCTTGTCACTTAGTTAGCTCAGTAAATTCGAGTTAGTGGGCTTGTATTTTAGTCATGTATGTGTTGATTTCTAATATTTAGCAGTCTATTTGAGTTATTGTTAGTTGAAATCAATTAACTGAGCTCTAGTGACCA
Source organism: Pinus taeda (assembly GCA_000404065.3). Lineage (NCBI taxonomy): Eukaryota > Viridiplantae > Streptophyta > Pinopsida > Pinales > Pinaceae > Pinus > Pinus taeda. The sequence continues at coordinate 64,225 of APFE030277118.1, forward strand.
GTTGAGTTATTTGAAGGTTAGTTGAGTAGTTAAGTCTATTGTTAACTCACTGATCTCTCAGTTAACTACGCAATCACCTACAAATAGACACATTCATGCATGAAATTCTAATTACCTTGTTGAGGTGGAGGAAAAGGCATGTTTGTATTTATAATTGTATATTGTTGAGTGTAAACTGCTTTTGCCTTGAGCAGATGATCAATTCCTCAAGCTATTGTGCAAGGAAATAGAGAAGTCTCATATTTTTTAGGGGCTAATTCCTCCAGTATTTCACAAGGAAATAGGAGGTTGGCTAAGGATTTAATTGGCTAAGTGTTGGCCAGAGCAAGTCAAGAAGCAGGAGAACAAGATTTCAGTGTAGGGTGTGCCTCATAGTTGAAACAAGACATTGTAATTGTTTCTCTTTTCATTTGAATTAATGCAAAGCAACAAAAGGGGTTTTTCCCATTTGGGTTCTCATTGTGTAGTTATGGTTTTTCTTATTTCATTTCTATGCATGTTGTTCTAAATTGAAATTTTCATTCTATAGATTCGTAGAGTAGAATTTGTGTCTCTTGATTTCAGTTAAATTTCTTGAGGAGTTGCAATTTCTATCAAATTTCTACATCTTTATCATGATTGTTCCATTTATTTGGCCTTTCTTTGAGCCAGCTTGTCAAGGTAATTTATTTATTGTTTGCCTCTTGTAGCATGATTTTGAGATGATCCATTTCCTTCTTTGCTTCATTAAAATTCATGATCCCTTTCTGTCATTTCCATCTGTGCCCTCTTCATCTCAATTTATCTTCTTAACTTGTATATTTCATCAAGAGCGCATTCATATTTAGCATCCTTCTACTCACTATATTTCTTTAGATCTTTGAATTATGAACCAACACTCTTATACAAAATTATTATAATCATCTCTCTATTTTAAACCTTTTCAATTTGGAGTTTGAGAGATGCAAACTTCCATCTTATCTTCACCAATCAACTCCCATTACGGATCTGCCTTCAAGCGGTTGAGCTTCCAAAGAAGGACATGATTTGATACCAGTTTTTGGAAACAATAAGAGCGGGACAAATCAATATTTCCTTTAATTTTCTAATTGGTTAGATTTTTTTAAACATTCAAAGCATTAAAATAAAAATATGAAACATCATCAAATCATATGATCAGTACACATTAGATTTAACTCAACTAAGAACTTCATTATGTATGGTTACTTACAAGTTTACCAGCTGAACAGGAAGGAAGTACAAAACTCCCGAATGGTTTTACCAACAAGGTTGGAAGGAAGTGATTACTCCCTAAGTTTGAAATTATTTTCAGACCCAAGTTTGTAGGATTGTATGGTCTCGCTTATAATAAATCAATCAACCAATCAACCAATCATCCACTACTACTCTTGAACTCAGTCACTTTTCCCCACAACACTTTTCTACTTCTGTTCAATACACTTTATCTACCCCTTTTTACTGCAGTAAGATTTGACATGCATATGGACGCTCCTGTACTAGGGATAATAACCTACTTACAAATAATATTCAATGATAGTCCAACATTAAATCATACTTCCCAAGAGAGTGAAGAACACACAATAATGCACCACACAACCAATCAAGGTTCTAATCGCTGGAGGATGCACAAGCTACCACCTACCCAAAATTCTGTTGATGACTTTCCCTGGAGAAGTAAAGCACTGCCACAAATATACATGCAATCTAATGATGTTGCATCTGCTTGATGATGCTCCCTTCAATACTATTGTAGATAAAACTAAAACCCTTACTACCATCCTTCTGAAGATGCATTAAATTATTTCTTGATATGTTGATGCTATACCAACTGCTATTTGTGAAAATTCTCTTGATGTCTCCAAACTGATGATGCTACTTCTCTGCTATATCCTTTTAGAAATTTGATCTAGCTTCAACACATTAACATCTTCACTGATATCTATGAATATAATAAAGAATAGATACACATAATTCTTGATAAGGCTTCAAGATGCTATTTTCCATACTCTCAACAAAAAAGACACATTACTTGTCAAACTCAACCCTAATACCATAAGAAAATTTCTCTGCATAGCATATGCTTAAAACCCTAGATAGTAGCACATCAATGATAAAATCTTAGCTTCTTAGTTCTTCTCATGCTCATAAGGTTAATCTATAGAAAACCCTTGTTGGATATTGTATTAGAACCCAATAATCTTTGCTCAGACCTCATTAAATTCGTCTTATCAACAATAATCTATTTAATATATGGATTCTCCATAAATGTAATGTTTTTAAGTGTGCTAATTAATGGACATTCTTGCAAATAAAAACATTTTTCAAAATCAACGCTCTCAATAATTTATTCTTCGGCACACATTTGTGGAGTAGGAATATTGTCAATGTAGCCTTATCCCTATTTCAGTCTTGCACAAAATTTACAAACCCTCTATCAAAATCCTTGATCACAATGGTGCCAACAACTTCACATAGACTTTTGTAACTTCACACAACCAATGACTTATAACAAGAAAATTTGTCAGCAATAAAAAACTATCCAATATAAATCTCTTTATCAAATAGCTTTTTCCAACAACAATATATTGTCATACCTCTACCATATATTACATAGTTTCGCTGACACATTCAAATTCATTCATGTGTTATTACCAATACCATATGTTGACTAATGTATAGTAATTATACATATTATAGTCATTCAAACCATGATGTGCAACTTGATCTTAGATATTCTAGGATAATCCACAAGGTATCTTCAACAAGTCTAATATACTTGAAAACTACAATGCTCCGATCTTTAGAAATGTCTATTTACGTTCAGTCATAAAATTATCTAGAGAGAAGATATTTGACCAGCAAGGAAGCCAAGGAAGGGATTCTTCAAAAGATATCAAATATGCCTTAAAATATTTTGGATCAAGCTGCCTCATACTTCTGTAAAATATCCTTCTCCAACAATTGCTGTAGGTATGCTTTATAGAAGCTTCAAAGGTATGCACAAGTTACCTTAAGAGTGATGAATATTCCCCCATAGAAGGGCTTGAATAGTGTTGCTTCTAACTTATTTCATATATCCTACAAACCCTATATAATCCTTGAGAACAAATTATATCAGTCTTCAAATATTCACCATAAACAAAAAAAACATATTAAGGCTCATCTCTGAACCGGGCCAATGATATCAATTCTGAAAAAGGGTTTACAAAAAATTGTTTTCAGGAATTTATTGTTTGAGATACCAGTGGTAGTCAAATTTCAAGAGTTCTAAAATAACTTAATTCATTGATTCAAATTACAATTAGTATAGGTAATTAGGTTCAAGTTTAATCAAGAATTTATGCATAGCTCAAATATAGATTGCACAAGGAAGTGAGATTATGTGCTACCTGTGCAAGTTTAACCTCGGATTATTCAAACATTGTCACTGCCTAGGGCCATAGGTAAATTCAAAGGTGGACACACCCAAATGGAATGCCTCATAATCTCATATTCTTTTGTCTTAGGGTTGAATTCTAATAGCATAGGAATTTTTTCTAGTGATCATTAAACTTACTGCAACTAGGGCTCGTATCCTAGCCCAAATAAAAAGGAAATAAAATAGGAAGAATTTGGATATAGGTAGAATGTCTTATGCGTAGAGTAATGAGCATGATTTTAGAACTTTAGAGTTGGTCACAAAGGGTAGGGATCACAAGAAGGTTTTTGCCATAGGAAGATCCATCTTGGAAAGGTTTTGAAAGGGACCTTGACACAAGAAGAGAATCAAGAGGTGGAATTTTCAAAGAGAGAATGGAGAACCTAGAATATACAAATGAAATAAATGTTTAAATTTTAAATAGGTAAGTAAATCAAAATTACATGATATAATAGATGATCCAAAAAGAATAGTAAAGATAATCTGAAAGGGAACAAACAAGGTTGATCTCAAAAATATGTCTAGCAAAGATGACTCAAAGAGATGGTTAACAAATTGGATGACCTTAAATATTGATTATTGAATATTCACCTTCCTAAGATGAAGATAAGGAAAATGATAGGATTGAGTCCTAATCTCATATGGAGAATTGATCTAATTAAGAAAATTAGCTTTTCTGTGCTAAAATTCCTTTTCAGAATATATTAAAGGTGCTTGAGGATTTATGAAATTATTTGTAAGTTTAAACATGGGTTTTTGAGTGTTTTTATGTAATTTTTATGTGCAAATTAACATACATAAATGACTGAAAGACATAAACATCACCATAAACTGTATCACAACAACACATGATGAAGGAGTTTGCCCCTCTTGGGCTATGTCTCCTTGGTCCAGCTTCCAATGGCTTGACCCTCTCTATTATGCTTAAAAGTGTGAATGCACCAGTCTAAAATGCTCAAAATGCTATAAAACCTGTTCCAATGGCTCAAAAATGCCCAAAAATGCCTGTGTAGCCTCTTTATGCTCCTCATTTGGTAAAGAAATGAAGAAGTTATGGTCTTTCCCAATCTTCTGCTAATTGCACCACAAAATCCCCAAAATTCAGCACCATCCTACAATTTGGCCCCAAAACATGCTAATGGAGCGACAATTTCGCTGAAAACCAGGTGAAATTGTCAGACACTTTAAATGTCTGCTAACGCCTACGTTCCAAAAATCATGGACATGTGGGGGCCACGTGCTTGGGGCTAAGGCCAACGACCCACCCCCGTCGGCTGGGCCCCCACTCCTCCTCTGCAGGTGGTCATGTGTGGTGGTGTATCTAAGGGTTGGCCCATCCCCAAACAACACGCACATGTAATTTAAATATAACCCTCCGCCATAGTCTATTAAGACTCATGGTAAGGGAACAATGGTAGGAGGCTTTGTTATGTGTTTTGAAGTTGTAGGTTTGACCCCCACTACCTCCACTTGGACTCAACAATAATTTTGGTGGCCTCTAGGGGTGCCACGTGGCAGCCTCTGGCTGAGCCACGTGTTAGCCCATGGTTGGCCACCATTCCAACCAATAAAAAACATATAATTTCGACCAATAAAAAGAAGCCACTTGTCACATTGTGATTCACCGGAGAAAAATCATTGACCAAGTCAAACTGCCAAATACACCTGCCTGGCCAGTGCCATGTCAGCAATACAGACTGTTGACTGGGCTGTCATTTTTTTTGAAAAATTTTCCTATTTGGGAAAGTGAAAAGAACATGTTTTTGGGAGCATACAAAGTTCGTTTCATGTGAAACGATTTGCACCGAATTCTGGATGGCAAGCACTGCATGGTCCTCCAAGTTCCTCACCGATCCGAAAACTTTGAATTTTGAGCTATTTTTTTAGCACCTGATCATTCCTTCCTACTGGAAGCCTTTTGGACCCCAAAAGATCACTTTCAGTTGTCTATCAGGTGAGGGTACAGTTCCCTCACCTTTCCAATCTCGATCCATTTGGCCTTTGAAGGATTTGTTTCCTTAAGCGCCACTCGAAGTTAATCCACATTCCCTCATTTTGAAGACCTTGTTCTTCTGTCAAGAATGGTGTCTTGTTGTAGTTCATCAAGGTATTCAGGATAAAAATCCTTTATGGAAGGAATTTGGACATTTTCCCCTTGATATTCAATCAAAGGAGGCTCATACAACATTAAGTTTTCAACGTTAAGAACAACATAAATTTTCATATATGAAGGAAAATCCAACCTAAAGGCATTATTGCCAATCCTTTCCAAAATTTTGAATGGACCATATATAATTTGTTTTAGCTTTTTACCTTCTCCTTGGAGCCTCTATTTGCTAATGTGAAGCCAAACTTCATCACTGACTTGGAACTTGTGATCTACATGATGTGTTGGGAACAGGTTTCCCCAAGAGTCAGTTTTGGGGCTAAAAGCCCATGTTTTGGGGAAGAAAGTGCAAATTTTGTAATAAAGATGTAAAGTCTCTGCATTTTGTGGTCATGGAATGCGAATATATCAAGAGTCGTAAAGGGTTGTCCACCCTTGTTTTATAAAGTCTCATGTCGGCTGTAAAGATCTACCCATGGTCCGTGGACCATGGGATTGTATAAAAAGGGAAACTGAGAAGAGTCTAAAAAAAGGGAGTAGAAGTGGAAGTAGAAGAAGAAAGAGTTTTGGGTAAGAAGTTCTAAGTGTTCTCAGGTCTTAGCGTAGGTAGAGCTTTTGCATCTGAATGCACATAGGCCTAGGGTGGATGTTCGCAACTGAGTGCATGGACCCCTGCAGCTGTGTACGCGAGGTGGATAGAGTATGTACTGAACTTGAAGATATCAATAAAGAGAAGTATTCTACAAATCACTGTGTATCTTGTCTCTGTTTAATGCATCTAATTATATTATGTTACGATATGGGTTTACATTATAATTCTTATTTGATGCACGAATTTATTTGACTATATCTGTTAATTGAACGCGAGCAAGAATATAGATTTATGCTAAGATAACTATAAATGCATGATAGATTAGGTAACACTTAAGATAATCTGGCAACTTATACAGTAACGTAGCCACAGGGGCACGTAAATGCCTAGACCTATGGTTAGGGCTTCATGAAGAGCAGTCGGATAATTTTGTGGAGGTACTAAAGGACGAAAGAGAAGGAACATCGATAAGCCCTAAAGGCTCATCAATTTGCATGAAGGCAAGATCAGGAAGTGTAGATAGACATCACAACCATCTCAGGGTGCGGAAACTTGGTTCCTACATCCCCCCATACTGCTTCGGGTGAGACTTCGTTCCACGCTCCGCGGGATGATGCCAAAAGGGCCAGTACTATAGGGATTTGCTTGGCTGACTAATGTTGAACCTGGGTCAGGGCCCATCAAGCCAAAAAATGGTTCCATTGCCGGGACTGGGATCTACATGAGAGATGTGTGATGTCGTATCATTGGAATCCGACTAAGAAATAAATCAAAGCCTGGTTGCATAGAAGGATCCACGAATTCATGGTGCAAGAAAACAAGAATTCACGATTGACGAAAGAACAATGGTTGGACATATACCTATACATAGAAATACAAAAAATCTTCTTCTGTTCCTTCCCGGTTGAGTTATACGAGTGGATCACGAAGTTGGAAGACGACCAAGGAAGGTGGACACTTGACAAGACAATTTTTTGGACACCGGAGCTAGTAAGGAGGTTGGAAGCTTCTGAAGATAAGATCACGCATGTTGTCGACCATTGGCTCAACCACATCATAGGAGGATTTGTGACAGAGTTCGTGGTCGATACCTCTATCAGTTACATCAAAGTAGAGAACTTCTTCTTCAAAGGATCACGATGTAAGTATTTAAAATCGCTGAATACTTGGATTAAGATGCCCTTTTGTGAACACCGGGTTATGCAGTTACCTTGATGTTTGGAGCTACGCGAAGCGGAAAACCTTTCAAGGATAGAGGGAGAAAAGGTCCTGAGTATAGCCCACTAATCGGACCTCCTTTGAGTGATGATGAAGGAGCACTGCAAGCTTCTCCCCTGAGTGCTAGTCAGTTGATAAGATATGGGTTCCACGAATACCTACACCACCCTCATCCCATCCATCCACACCACCTCCATTCTCGCCTCCATCGCTCACGCTATCACCCAGACCACTGCCACCTCCACTATTCAATATAGTGAGCTCCGTAAAACTAATTGTATTCAAGGGCGTAGGAAATAAGGATCCAAACCAATTTTGGTTCGTCAAAAAGTTGTATGGGAAGCTCAGGGCGTCACATATGATCACATGAAGAAGGTGACATTGGTTAGTGCTTTGCAAGATCGCACGCTAACCTGGTACATCAAGTACTCTAATGATAACCAGGCAGCTACGCTGGCAGATATCTAGACCGTGCTGAATAAATAATTCAGTAGGCCTAAGTCTGAAGCACAATCGATTGTGCGATTCAAGGAAATCACAATGAAACTAGGTGAGACCCCTTGGGAGTTGGATCAGAGATTGTAGTGTAATATCGATAAAGCTAATATGAATTTAATGGATTGACAACTACCGCGAATGGTTCGTGGCTTCACTTTTGCCTCACCTAAGGGTTGCGCTGTCACAACAGAATATTACGACTCAGGCAGAAGCCTTGGAGATTGCAATGAGACTACATGAAATGCCGATGCAAGATCCGAATTTGGGGGTTTAGCAGATTCATGTATAGTTGCAAAACCTTTGTCTCGAGATGCAAAGTCTAAAGCAAGATAGAACAGCTCGGCCAAAGGTTCGCGAAGAAGTTTGGTGCATAAAATGCAAGGGTCAAGGGCATGACAAGGATCACTACCCAGTCTTCGTGAACTATGTTGCAGTAGGAGGACCAATGTCTTTATGACCAGAGTTCGAGGCAGGGCCAAGTACAGGGCCTGCGCTATGGCGTGCTATATGTCAGGTAGTAGGGAAACTTATGACTGATAATTGCCATTTGCTGTAAAAATTTGTGCAGACACCACAACAACTCTTTTGCAATTTCTGTCAATCAGTAGGCCATGATGAGCACAATTTTTGAAGTTATGAATTTATGATGGATAGGACACCTGCATACAGGGTGTAGACCAAGGCGTTGGGGGAGTGCGAGGTGAGTATCAAGGATGGAACTAAGGCCAAGGTGGAGGAAGGCCTGGTAGAGGCTGAGGGCAGCTTATTTGTTACAATTGTGGAGGACCAGGACACTATGTGAGGGACTATCTGAATCCGATGTGATTTTCATGCCACTACTGTACTCAGTTTGACCATGCGACTGAGGATTGCCCTATATTGTTGTCAAAGATTCACGAAAAGGGGGCACAGCCTCTGCAGCTGACTCAAAACCTCCAGATGATGAGCACTAAGCCCCATGAGGAGGACCTTAAGGTAAACATTATGTTGCGAAGCGGAACTACGATGGGGGAGGATAAGGAAAGCATCCTACATAAGGTGAATGGGTCTGCAAAGCACCAGAAAAGAAGACCGGGTTTGATCTAGAGCATGCAAAAGAAACATTTATGGAAGAAAAGAAAAGCTTTGCTAAGGCCTCTAGCTCAGGAAGTCAGGAGAAATCAGTTGAAGAAATGGACCCATCCATGATTACCACATTCTTGGAGACGTGCATGAAGCTACTCCATGATAGTAAGGATGTGAAGGGCCTGCAGGAATTGAACAATTGGTGTGCTGGTAAGGATGGCACTACTAGTGAACCGCGCATGGTCAGGAAATGAGACTCACCACACATATTGGGGAATACAAGATGAACTGAGTTATCCTGGATTTGGGGTCCGACGCGAATGTTTTGCCAAAACAGAGTTGGGAAAGAATTGGGAGACCTGCACTCTAATGGTCTCCGAAACAGTTAAGAATGGCGAATCAATAGAAAATTATCCCAATGGGGAGGCTGCAAGGGTTAGTTGAAATCAAGGGTGCAAGCACATTGGTGGATTTTGAGGTAATAGAGATTATGGATGATAGCAATCCCTACCCCGCACTCCTTGGAATTTATTGGGCCATTGACATGAATGGGTAATTAACTTGAAGAAGCGGAAGATGATATTTGAAAACAAGTCGCTCCATGTAGTGGTGTCGCTAGATCCTGTGGAGGGACTGCGCTATACAAAACCAGTATGAGATTATTAAAGTGATGACGATTTGGACCAGATTTACAAGATAAAGGCGCGAGACCAGGATTTTATGAATCTGACAGTGGATGAACGTATTGCATGGGATCGCGAAAGCTCCTTCACGTTAGATTTGGATGGAGAATTGGAGCATTGGCAGGACTGGCTGCATGAAGTATCTACGCTGCATTGTAATATGATGACCAAGTCATTGCACTGTGTGTCATCCGAAGGTAAGGATCTGCCTCATTATGATGGGCTAACTAATGTTGATTTATTATTGGATGCATTTTAAAGATAAGTTCCGGAGAAACACCGCTTCCAGGCCTTGGACTGGGTACTGTGCACTACTCCTGCAAGATGGTGGGGTATGCACAAGGATAGTTTCAGTGATTGGCGTGACTATAGGAGTATGATTAGGATACATTTTGGACAGCCAAAAGTGCGGATGACAGATAAGTATGATGGAAGGGATGACTCGTGCGATCACCTGGCTAAATGGAATAAGGCTTATGGCACGGAGCCCCAACCTGAATGGGTGCATCTGTTTTGTCATACCCTGGGTGTCGTACCAATGAATTGGTACTTGGAAATTGAGCTTTGCCATGGCACTGAAGAATGGGACATCTTGTGCCAGGGATTCTTAATGATGTTCAAATTTGAGGATGGGTTTGACTGTATTGACGTGGTGATACAGGAGGTTAAAGCAATGATCTTTAGGATACTGCAGGATCCTTTGGACTTGATCCAACTGTTGGGCTCTTAATTTTTCATTATTATTACCACTTCTTAACATTCATTTCATCTATTTCCACTATTGTTTCATCACATTATTTACCATAATTTATTATATAATTCCATTTCATAATCATTTATGCTCTTGTCGATAAATAATATTTGATCTCATTTATTTTTAACAATTAATAATTATTATGGTTTATTCATTCGTTATAACCTCACTCATTATTTTAGCCTCCAAAATCTCTTCCAGATTGCAAATTTGGTCTTCAAGAAAAAATTAGATACTCCAACTTAGGAATTCGCTGGCATAATAAGTGATAGTTTTGCGTTGGACGTTTTGGGCAAATGAAAGCAAATATGGAAAATCCGAGACATGGGTTTTGTTCAAAATGGACCAAATCAATTTCCTACAGAGCAATTTTTAGAAATTCAGTTTGCATTGAGAGAAAATCAAGGTTCTTCGAAGGATATATTTGCAGATTTGCTGTTGCGGTGGTTTTCCAGAATTGCCCAAATTGTAATAACCAAATTCGACTTGTTCCAGCTGAATCATGATGGACATATCTCTCAGATCTCATCGTGAATATTGATATCAGTTTTTTGCAAGTTTCCTTTGGATGTTTGTATATTTAAAAGACAAAATTTAGAGAGAGAGAGGGGAGCTAGTTGATGTAAGAATTGAGCCTTGTAACAGTGGAACTCTTGTTAATGAAATTTCTAGCCTTCTATTATTTTTCTTAGTATGTGAGTTAAGCACAACCCTGACCAGGGAGTTGGGCCCACTCTTCTGATCAGGTGCTGTGTGTGTCTTTTTTATGTATATTGTTTTACTTGTTGTATTTTCTTTAGTGTTGTTACATATTTCCATAGATTGTTATGAATGCTTTTCTTTTTGCAATTTAGTTTTCATTATTGTTACAATGATGCTTTAATTTCTTAGTCACGAACCCTTGGTCAATGTAAGATTTTAACCTTGCTCCTGCATATACCTTGCGTGTAACCTTGAAAAGTGTATGCACCAGATTGATGAATTAATGTAGGAAACGAAATTGAATAATTTGTTCATACTCGGACACCAACATTTTGGTGCCGTTGCCGGGGAAGGCTAACAAGGTGCGAGACACAATTTGTATCAACTAGAGGGTCAATCTCTTGTCCTGGGGAGAGAAGGAGTTTTCTCACTCTGCTCTAGGTCCTGAGCATAGTCATTTCTTTGTTTCATTGTTTCTCGTCTTGGGGAGGGAATGGTCTTTTGACGCACTGCTCCAGGTCCTGAGCTTAATTTTTTCCTTCATTTTTGTTTGTTTTTATTTTGGAGAAACTAATCTCTCGTCCTGGGGAGGGAATGGTCCTTTGACGCCCTGCTCCAGGTCCCGAGCTTTAGATTTCCTTATGTGCATTCTTTTCTTGTTTGGTTTCTTGTCTTGGGGAGGGAAGGGTCTTTTGACACCCTACTCCAAGTCTTGAGCTTTAAATTTCCTTTCAAATTGTTTTTTGAATAACTAGGAAGAAAAAGGTAGAAATTTGAAGAAATATTATCATTTCACTCAAGTGGTGATGTAAGCACTACCCATTCCACTAACAAATTGATAGTAATATCTGAAAGAGGAACCTCAAAGAAGCACATGAAGAACATCTTCTATTATGGTAAGAAATGGCTCACATTGTTACCTTTGAATTCCCTATCAACGATCTAGGAGGAGTGACACAAATGCACATAATTCCTCCATCTTCTCTACCAAATTTTCATGGTTTGGATAATGAGGACCTAGATACATTCTTATTTGAGTTTGAAGTACTTTGTAGAGGATATGATTATTGTA
>APFE030277122.1:12645-78293 GCA_000404065.3 Pinus taeda
ATGCAGGTGTAAAGACAGTGTTCGAGAAGGATACCTACAATATGGTTTGAGGAGCACTGGTATTGATGCGGGGAGTTCGGATTGGAACTCTGTACAAGCTGCAAGGTAGCACTGTTATTGACGGGTGCAATAGTTCTATGGTTCCTGAAAATGGAGAAAAAAATATAGTGGTCTCTGGAGAGAAGACCATGTTGTGGCATCAAAGGCTTGGACATATTGGAGAGAAGGGCCTTCGAATACTTCATGGTAAAGGCATGGTAGAAGGTATGAGTAACAACTCTCTGGATTTTGATTTCTATGAAAATTGTGTATATGGGAAGTAGAATTAGGTGAATTTCCCCTCTGGTGGTAAGAGGGCGAAACAGATATTAGAGCTTGTGCATAGTGATGTGTTTGGACCTATGAAAGTTCCATCACTGGGTAAGTCTGTGTACTATGTATTGTAGAGCTATAACAAGGGTCTCTTTCACCTCTAGTTACCTTACATTAATATGTCAATCCGGGATCGTCTGGTTATTTCAAAGGGTGTCTCAGTCTGAGGCTAGCATTTGCCAGAGTAATGCTTGTAGTACAACTATTCAAAATCTATGCAAGTAAAGTAATGCAAACCTACAACTTAACTACTTCAAAAGACCAAATCACACCAAGTATTACATCATTCAAAGGTTCGGCAACAATAACCCATCCTTTTCATAACTGATGAGAATAGATCAAAGGTCTGGGATCCAAATAGCAGATGCTGGGTTCGCTATAGCCTGGGATCATTCTTAATGATTAGAAATGAAACAACAGATAAAAGAAATGACAATGAAATGGAACAACACATCAGCCAAGGGTTTGGTAGAAATAACACATCCCTTTCATAGCTGATGGGAGCATATAAGAGGTCTGGGGACCAGGTAGCAGATGCTGGGGTCCACTACAGCCTAAGTCTGTTCTCAAGAAACAACAATTTAGCAATCTGGAAATGGAACAACAAATAAATGGAACAACACGTAAATGGAACAACAAGTAAATGGAACATCAATTCAAGAATAGAATATCAATTGAAATAAAAAATAACGGAGTCCTTCAAGCTGCAAATCTATTTAACCATGCCAATCAAAACATCAATCTCTCAATCTTATATGATAGAACAATACTATAGAACCTTAGAAACACACCATACTTAATCTGCTTCTGTTAGAACACATACGACTGCATCTCATAATAAAGAATAGTCACCTTCAATAACCATGTGAAACAGATTTTTCCAGATGACTTGTTATAATGCAAAATACAATCGTGAAGAATTTGTAATAAAGTAACAGTGTCCTATAGGAATTAATCAATACTTAAAGAGTTGGTAAAATAACATAACATCGATATAAAGTTCAAGAACACGAAATGACTTAATCACAACGAAGCATGTAATAGAATATTCTCAAACACAGTAGATTACCATATTACTTTTATGATCAAACCACACGGAAACCACACGTAATAATACAAGAGCAAGTGTCCCCCAGGGCCGGGCCCTTAGCCTCCAGGGGTACACTGCTTAAGATGAATCCAGGCTCAAAGATAAAAAGTGAACAAGTCTATATTAAAGCATGCAATAAAAGTACAAAAACTCAAGTCTTCAATAGAACGTAAAGATCATAGTCTAGATCTTTCTTCCAAGAAAATTAACCCCCGTAACCAACAATGCTATCCATTTTTATATGAGGAATGGCGGAGACATCTAGGTAAAGAAATAGGTAAAACAACGATCCCTCATGATCTAAGATCCTGAGGGATTCACAGAATCATTAATGCTGCATTACTTCTTCCTTCTTCTGTTCCACACCGGTATCTCCGCGTCCTATCTTGGGTTGATCCGTGTCAATTTGGTTCGCTTCCGGTCTCCCGTCACAGGGACAGTAGTTAGCTCATCTTTATCTTTACTCTTTGAATGGCCACCTTCTTCTTCTTCACCCTCCTGCACATAGAAATGACGTTTATCAGTGCTTCTTATTAATTTCTCATGTTTTGTTATAAGTTCTTATTATTATCTAAGTTTCCCATGCAAAAGGCTTTTGAGTTTTCATGAAAAGATACCGAAATGACCATAAAAACATAGCTTCCTTGGTACTCCACACACCCCCCAGCTTACCCTTTTTCATGGCCTCATGAAAAAATTATAGTTGACATGCAGAGCAGTGAGGGAGTAGGCTGGAGATGGAATCTCGTGTGGAGGCCTACACCCATGATGCGAAACTAGATGTTCAAAGAAATGGCTCGTCTGGCCCTCAGACATCTCATACAGGGCTTGGTATCCAGGTGCAAGATGCCAAATGATTGGACTCCGGAACCTATATCCTAACCAGGATGGCCCTGCCCTCAAAATAATTTCACCATAGAGGGGGAATCGGCTAGCAGCAAGCTTGAAATTTTCATACTTAAATGGCTCTTTGAGTTGAATGTTCAGATTAGATACTCGATATCGAAATTTAGCTGCTTCAATGGCAGGGTCTTTGATAGAAGCAAAGAACTCAAGCCCTTGCCGAATGATTGATTCATGCATGGGTCCTAGTGCTTCAATCACCCTCGGAGTCCTCATCAGATTTCTATGACTTCTCCATAACTGTTCCGGGTCTCTACGCTTAGCTCTTACCCATAGGTCTAATCCATTTTCTTGTCTCTGAAATGCATTGTAGGCTTTGAGCCATTTATTTTGATTGACTGCAAATGAAATGAATGCTTGTAATTGAATGTATCCAACAAAAGGGCCAGGGTTTAGCTCGGTCTCTTGTTCTAGTACAAGGTCATGCAGATAAAATTCACACAATAACCTTTGTACTTTTACCCCATAATTCTTACAGCAGTTTATAAAATCATCTATAGTATTAATTTCTATAGGAGCACCTGCCCTAATGGCCTTAATTCTCAATCGCAAGTATCTTTCCATTAGAAACAGGGCATAATTTTTGGCAGGGGCCCTACATGCTAAAGCATCATTGTACAGAGCACACAAGGTATCCATTTGTTTAATAACTACATCTAATCTACGGGTTACCTTGGAAACTTTCTCTTGCTCCTTTCGCCATCCTTCGAAGGCTTGGCTTTCTGAAAGGTTGACATTTCTTAACTGCTGCTGTAATTCCTCATACTTTTCACGGGGGACCGTTTGTTCCCTGAGCCTTTCTGCTTCTTGCTGGGCTTGCTTCAAATGATGGTGAAGGGTTCTTGTTTTTGGGTCCTTTTTCCATACATATGTGGAGGCTGGGAGTTTTACTTGGACTTTTTTATTACGCTGTTTGGAATTCATAACCCTTATTACTCCCGAAGGTGGTGCCTCCGTCTGAACCACCTTATCATCTGTTTCAATTTTAACACGAAACCCAACCCACTGCTGTTCCTTTTCAAATGGAACAACAGTTTGTTCTTCTGCTTCAATTGGAACAACAGTTTGTCTTTTTGCTTCATTAGGAACAACAGTTTGGTTTCTGTCAGGGTTTTGGGTAGTGGAACGACTCCCGATTCTTCGCCTCTTATTCTTACGGGGTCTTATTGGCATGGTCGAACCTTTTCTTGTTGAGGTCCTTAGCCCCCTTTGTCTTGCTTCTAGAAGCCTGATCTGTTGGTGAAGCCTGACTATCATGTTTAACAATGTCCCTTTTTCTTTTTGCAATTCCCTTATTTCCATTAAATTCTCAGAAAGAATAGCTGACTGTTTGCTGCGGGTTGGAGTGTGACTAATTTCCGGATTTTCTTCTTGAGGTGGCCGATCTAGGGTAAGAACCTTTCTTGGCTTTGTTGTTTCTTGGGCCAATTCTTCCTTTGCCCTTATTTCCTCCGGATCCTCCTCTGGTGCCTTCTGACTGTTGGATACCTATACCAATAGGTTTCATATTTCATGATGGGCAAATTCAAATGCCAAATATGCTCTGCTTTGCTGATACAAAGATCACATATTTCCAAGGAAAGGCAAGGTGTGTACATGCATTCATGTTTATTAAATTTTGATGGATGGTCCAACAGTCTAATCTAGATCATGCCATGTTTCAATTTTCTGTTGTAGAATAGAGAAAGAAGTCTGTCCAAACTGTTTAATCTTGGCAGATCAGTAGTTAGGCAGAGAAGCTAAGGTTCCCAACTGCTTAATCTGGGGCCTTGGAAGAAATAAGGGTAGTGCTAGATAGGCAATCAAAAGAAAATCCAATGAAAAAGAAAAGGCACATAAGGGTCTGCAAGTCCAAGTGCACCCTCCAAGAAGAAACAAAAAATGCTAGGCAAATAGATGGGTAGGTAGATGGGGTTGCAGAAGTGGTGTTCCCTCCAAATCTAAGTCTTGCTGATCAATACAAGGAAAACAACACAATGGGGCATGACTAACTTCCCTTTTTCTTGATTTATCATTCATTACTAACATCCCTTCACCAATGGTGGTTATGAAAGAAATTCAAGGTTTTATGTTGGTTCTTGATTCCTTTAAGAGCCACATTTCTTGTGCAAAATTCTTTTCATTTTGATCTACTCCCTAATACTAAGTTGTTTTCAAGAAAACTTAGTAATACCACTCCTCATTCAGCTTCCCCCTCCATATTAACCTCCAACTTTATTATCTAAATCCCTATGTTACCCTTTCCCTACTATTATAACACCACGGTGTATAAACCCTAAGCATCCTATAAATATCCCCTCCTTGGCATTATAGCCATATGATTCACTACCAGGGAATCAAATTGACATCTGGTCAGTCTGAGAACCCAAGCCTAACCTCTCTTCATCCCTCAGAAACTCATTTATTTAGCCAACCCCCCATTTTGCCTAAGAAACCCTGAAAAAACCCTTTTTCACCCTCAGACCCGCTCAAAAGGCAAAAGGCATGAAAAACCCACTTTATCCGCCTTATCCTAAGTTTGGGACCCATTCGCGCTTTTATGCGAAATTATATCAAAAACCCACTTAGCCTAAGTTTTAAAACCCATCCGCGATTTTGCAAAAATTCGTTGAAAAACCTTAGTTTTCCGCCTTATCCTAAAGCTCTTCGGCGATGCATGATTTAATAAAGAAAACATTGGAAAACCATGAAATTCATTTGACATTTCTAAGGGCCCCACCGGGCGCAAATCCCAAGGAAAACAATATTTTAATACCCGCCCGACGCCGTATCATCCGCGCAGATCTTTGACCCGTCGACCGTCCGATCAAGCCCTTTTTATCCGACGGTTGACGCAGATATCGGACCGGCCCCGACGTCCGAAAGATATCGTCCGATATCTGTCAGAGGCTGACGTCAGGCCAGGTCCACGCATCGCCCCCAAATTGTATCGGAGCCCCTTCTGACAGATTCCCTGCCGTATCAAAGGCGGTGCGATATAATACCGCTATGGTTTCCGGTTTTCCGCCAAGTCTGCCTGCCAGCGTCCGCAACCTCCGTCCGCCATTGCTCCACCTATCTGCCACCTCACCACCCCCATGGACCACTCACAGGCCGCCACGTCACCTGATGACGTCACCCGACCCTGACCCACCTGATGACGTCATGCTGACGTCATCCAAAAAAGGCGCGAATGTCCCAAAAAAGCCATATTTTGTCAATTTTCGCGTTCTTTTTGCACTTTTGGAAAAAAATGTTGTTGCGCCCTCTGCATGCATTTTACGACCAATTGCACCAACCTGCTCAAATCAACCTGGAGACCTTCGGCGCGCCTACCCACCTGCATCCGTGACCCAGACCATCGAGTCTTATCTAAGCCTGGTTTTTGTCTGCAAATAACTAAAAACTCACTTAAGGCACTATAAACGCATAATTCACCAGAGAATTCCCTGCACCCAGTTCCCACTTAGAAATTTAACGGTCGAAATTCATTAGCCGAGCCTGTTTGAACTAAGATTTCATTAAGAACCTGCATTGTTGTTCGCGCAGTCGTGAACAGAAAACCTGGTACCTGCACCCAATTGTTAAAAAGACTCTGCCGAAGACAACTATTCAACTTCTCAAGTAACTGTGGGCAGTATTTCAATTGCTGCAAGCTTACCCTGACATCCTCCATTTCTCAAATTCACCTCTTCACTCAGGCAGTGCTCTTGTTGCCCAGTCTAAGTAACATCAGTCTTCATACAAAACAGAGTCTAAGTGACCATGGAGACTCCAGTTGCACCAGTGGCCCTCAATGTTGCCCCTTTGAATGCCCCTCAGAGAGAATTGGAGTGGCAGGATTTGGCAGACTTGGATTACCAAATCTCAGAGGACTCCTCATCAAACAGCAAGTTCCACCTCCACCTACTGAATGAGCTTAAGGCCAAACATGTGGATGGGACAGACATATTAGGCATTTGGGATTCCTTCCTGCCAATTTTCAGGCTTCCTCAGGTCAACCAATTCCCTGACTTGATTCATCTGTGTGTTGTCTGCTATGACCCCACTCAAAGAGCGATGCTTGACCCTTCAGGCTCAGTTGTATTCTACATGACCCCTGAGGCCATTAGAGAGATGCTGTAGTTCAAGACTCAGAAGAAATTGGTTCCCCTGTCTCTATTGGATCTGATAAACCAAGGAGCTAAGATGCTGACAGATGCACAAATCACAAAGCTCAACCAATTGTTTATCAACTCTGACACCGTGCAATACCCTCCTATTTTTGCTGGTTACCTCAATCAATTGTGTGTAGACCTTGCAGATATGGTCAGTTCCATCTTGGGGTACAAATCAGTTGAATACATAGATGAAACTGTGCTGGTGATGATGACTATGTTTGCCCCTGGCAAAACTCCAATCTATTATGACTATGCCACCTACATATTAGATAATATGCATGAGCAGTTCATGAACCTGTCAAGAGAGAAGGTGTTCAGATACACCTCCTACATCTACCACTTGATTCTATATTATCAGCATGAGAAATTCTCATTCATTGTCAAGAGAACTGATGCACAAGGCAATCCAAGGTCTGTAGTGTATTGGAGCTCAGTGTTTCATTGCAGAGCCTACTCTATATACACTTACTACGAATTTATAGACCTCTTCATTCACCCAACCATGTCCTTGTTCCTAAGCTCGCCTCCTCCAAGACTGACTGATGAGATGCAGAGAATCCTGCAGTTATCCAAAGTGTACAACATTAGGGATTGGTATTTTTACCAAAGCTACACCGTTATCAGAATATATGGTTGTGAGCTACCCCCATACAGACTGCCCAAGTATGTGCCCATGAGACTATTTGCCCTTGAATATTTCAAGCAATTTGGGAATGCTGATATGATACACTTCTCAGGCAAGGGCAAGAAGGCACAACTAAAAGTGAAAAATCAATTGGGCCACCTTGTGTTGAACAAAAGGGAGGAAGGCTGGAAAGAGGCTGATAGAAAGCTAGAAGGCCTTGGCCTAAAGACCAGTTTCCTCTGGAAACCCTATGACCCCAATCACTCCATATCATTAAGAAGGGTCAAATATAGGCTCTCTAGCTACGACCATGTAAGGATTCCTCACATTGAACAATATGCCAATCAACCAAAATGGAAAAGAGGCACACTAGAGGAACCCATCACACAAGAAGAACTGAATGAGAGAGCAAGAAGAAGACTTCTTAAATTGGCTGACTTGGAACTTCCTGCACAGATATACTCTCTGCCAAAGCCTCAAGCAGGAGCAGCTGCCTCATCCTCCACTGCACATCAGGAGGCAGTCCAAACTACAAGCCAAGCTCACAGCAAAGGCAAGGAGAAAGAGATGGAATAGGAACAGGTACAACAGGCACAGGTTCAACAACCCCAACAGGTACCACAGCCACAAAAGGAGCAGCCAGGGCAAGGAGAGCAAACAGCAGAGACCCCAATGGCCACACAGTAGCAGCCAACACAAATGGCACTTCCCAGGAAAGACTCAAGAATTGATTCTTCAGTCCTCCAAACCCTACAAAGAGAGGACGTAAACAGGAAAAGGGACAGAGAGACTCCCCTTACTGCCTCACCAACTCAAGGGGAGAAGAGGCAAAGGTTAAACCCTTTCTCTGAAGAAGAAATGCCAATAGGGCAGACTTCAAGTACAGACCTGCCTAGCATGGAGGCCTCAGCCAGTTCCTTCCAGCAAGAACAAGAAAGGGCAACAGGAGGAGAAGTTAGCTCCACAAGCCAACAAAGGGAAGGTGAGAGAAGCATCAAGCAGTAATTCAAGGACATCAAAAGGAGAAATGAACCCTTGAGGCTGCAGTTATATAATCATCTATTGAAAATGGCTCCCACTAACCAGCAAAGACTCATGTCTGCATATGATGCACATGAGGGTAAAATGATGATGAGCCATTTCACACCAGCAGTGCAGCAACCACAGTCAACTGCCGATTATATCAGGAGTAACCTTGAGGTCCTGTCCAAAGACATCCACCCAATTGATCAGATTGAGTTGCACAAACAAACGGGTGAGATGGTGTATGCCACCTTGGCAGATAAGACCTTGGTGAACTATAGGCTACAAAATAGCCTAAATAACACCACTGCACAACTTGAGCTGGGAAGGGCTTCCTCTCAAGCAAAGGACAACAGGATCAAAGCTCTAGAGGAAATCATAATAGAGCTTGGACATGATCCTAAAGATGTCAATGCAGTGCAGGAGATTCTGAAGCTGAGGGATGCTGATATGGTAGCACTGAGGAAAATGATAAAAATCCCAGCAACACTTCATCCTCAAACAGAAGAGATTGCCCAGCTCAGACAAGATAAGGATGCAACTGCTATGCTAGTTACATTATATAAAGAGCTCATCCACACACAAGAGAAGCTGCAGGAATCAGAGGCTACCCTTCAGGCAGCATTACAGCAAAAGGAGGCAGGGCAAACTTCACAACCTCCTCCAGAAACAATTAATCTGGAGGAAGCTCCTCAAACCATTGCTCCTCCCAGTCAGCAAACACAACAGGCAGCACCATCCACCTCAGCACCAACAACAGAGCAGGCTGAAAGCCTTGACATGCAGAAGCTGAGGAATGAGATTCAAGCCTTGGAGTCTCAGATGTCAGAGTTGAATCAGGCCAAAGACACTCTGGCTAAAATCAATGAGAAATATGACAAGTCCAAACAGAATGTGGCCGAAAGAGAAAGAGAGGTAAAGGCTCTAAAAAAGAGAATAACTGAGCTAGAAAAGGAGCTCACACTGGACAAGGTGACATCTGAGCTCAAGAGGATCCTGTGGGCCAATATTGCCAGTCCATCACAGACTAGTGGGAGTACATAGAGGCCATCCATGAGCAAATGACGCTCATTGGAAAAGCACACAGAGAGATCCAACGGGCAAGGGCATCTCTAGGAAACATGCCTGAGATTGCCACCAAAATGATAAATGTGTTGAACTACAGGACAAGCTCCCAGCTGATCAAAATGGGAATTGGCAACAGGACTGAGACCATCTCAATGATCAAAAGGGTCCTGACACTAAGAAACCTGGTTCAAACCTTGGAAAGAAGAAGCCAGGACATGCAGGCAGATATCAATAAGTTCCAGGACAGGTTCATGGCATTACAAAACAGAGGTCTTCCTAGCCTGACAGAGCCATCAGGAAGACTACTCTCACATGAAAAATATGCCAAGAGAGTCAATACTTTTGCTGCCAATCAGATTGCAGAGACAGCAAGCACATCAGCAGAAACAGGGCCAGCAACAGGACAGACCCTCTTCAACAGGGTGGAGAGTTTATTCTTCATAATGAATGAAATCACACACTTGTTTGATGAGCCTCCCCATTTTTACAAGTATACAGAAGCAGATGAGACCATGGGGTCAATTTTGAGGCATCAATTGCCTACACAGGAAGTGTGGAATAATCTAATACAATTACTGTTAAATCAAAGCCAGTAATTATGTTTTACTTTTTGAAATAGTTAAAATTTCATACACAGGAAATAAGGACACATCAGCAGGTATGCAGAAAGAGGCTGAGCCAACTCAGCACAAACATTCAGCCACCACAACAGCACTGACAGTCACAGGTGACAGGGCCGAAAAGCTACAGGAGGACAGAGCTGCACAGACACGTCATTCAGCAGTTATAACAAAGTGCTCAACCGACTCAATGAGCTCCAAAGGTCAAAATCTTCTGACAGGAGTAAAGAGCATTTATGTTGTATTAAAGATTGTAATAATTTCTTATCTACAATTTCTGTATGAGTTAATGAAGATATTTTACCTCTCAGATGACTCAATGCCTGAGATATTTTGTATGAAACGCTTCTATATATTCCCCCTCGCATATGTTAGCAGGGGTTGGACGTTGGATGTAAGAGATTGTGCATATCTATTCTGTTGTTCTTTTACTGTAACTCTCAGAGAAGTAATACAAAAGACGATGGAATTTCAAAAGCTCTGTGTTGCTTGATGTTTTCTGGTGTTTAGCTGAAAGTTGCAGGATTCCTGTGTATCTCATGGCACAATAAGTTTCTCTTGTAACTCTTTGTTATGTGTTTTGTTATCTTTCATATCTCTTTCATGTTTCCTGTGTGCTACAGTTAATAGCAAGGAAAAAGAATAGTTCCAGGATTTAATCACAGATTACCCTGAACTCAATCTAAGCTATTTTGAATGTTTTTCTTCAGTTATGGTAATGAAAGCGTAATTCTTAATTGCTACCCTTTCACACTATATCTTCACAGTGATTATTGTTTCAGGAATTCAAGCTTGCACCTGAGGAATACATCCCTTTCTCACACCCCAGCCTAGTGGAAAATTCTTAATTGCTTTTCACTGGTTGTTCACACTCCATCATCACAATTTCAAGTTTGTTTCATGAAGTATCTACATGGCCCTGTAATTCCAGCTGCTCAAACTCAAGATTTCAAGAAACCAACAGCCACAGACTCCATTTCCCAATGGACTAACTTCATTTACAGATCTCCCCTTTAAGCACAGAAAGACATCCTTCCAACCAAACATAAACCAAAAAACTTCACTTCATAACTAGCCTAATATCACCACAGAACAGAGACAAACCTTATAGAGAGAGCCCTCTCTGATTACAGCTGGGCTAGAAGCTGTAATCCAAAGATTGGTTAGTGGTTACCCCGGCCGTATTCCCTTGGGAGTCATAGGGAACAACCTGGGTGTTAACATGTTGAAAAGGTGCAATCTCAAAATAACTACCACAAGTTCATGCACCTACTATAGCAATCTCGCACCTAGGTTATGCAGTGCATATTTAGAGGCAACCACCATCAATACACATTGTTGTCAACCAACATCTTGTGAGAAGTCATCATTGAGTAATCCATCACTCTAAATACCATGAAAGTCAAAATGAGTTATGATACCAATTAGCAACCTCTTTATTGAACACTCTAAATTCCATTTCCATGCGGATTCAAACTAAATTTCCTCTTAATATAGAACAAAGAATAACCTTTACTAAGGGTACCACATCCTTAAAGATTCTAGATTTTGTTAAAGATATAACTCAAAGCATCATGTTCAAATCGTCTTTAAAACTATTGTCCAAAAAAAAGGATAAGTTTAGGGGAAGAGAAAGATAGCCAAGTATATCATAGTATGCAATTAACTTTAATACGACAGGCATAACCCTGTTGCCTGCAGGTGTCCATAACCTCAGAGGGGTGTCTTTTGACCCATCAAAATGTCTATGTCCCACTTACTAGGCATGGATTCAAAGTTATCTTATTTTAATTTTAAATGAAGGCCACTATTCTCGCTTGGTAACCAACTAATGGAAGTGCCACTCACAAGAAGTAACATGGATGAACAGGTCGGTTCATGATGAGACCTCTTGTCTTCCAACTTTTCGGTTGAAAGCCATTACTATATCTTGGTGACCAGAAGCAGTAATGTCATGCATGCAAGGTCTCATGATTGTGGTCAGTCAGCTCGTCTCGAGACCTCCTATCCTCCCCTAAATCTTTTGTATACTTTGATTATGATTAACCTAAAAGGCTACTTAATAAGTGGGGAGACAGATCTACTCCTTAAGAGTACGGGATGGCGTGAAATGTTTTTAATGACTAATCATTACTAACTAGTTCCTCTGCCCCAAAGACATATTGAAGATATCCTAGATAATGACTAAAAGACTCCTTGAATTAAGAATGCTAGTGTTCTCATGAATAGATTATTATGATCTTAATAAGAGTGGTCCTCCATAGGGGGTTTCCAATAGTACCTTCTAAGCGAACCTGAAATCATATATATCAGATGACAACTTCTTAGAGTGATTAGTCATGGTTACTTTGAAAAATCATGAGGTATTAGGTGAATCATGCTCAACAAGATGTGTCACTGATGTGTGCGTTAACAATCAATGCGGATCAAAAGTATTTTTAGTGACTACACTTTAAAAATCAAAAACCTTAATAACATCTTAATAGCTTTATTCACCTACCCTACTTTACCTAAGAGGTAGAAGACTTCCTTTTATGTATAGGAGTACTTCTAATGAAGCCATGTGTGGATAAGGTGAAAATATATATTCATGCTCAAATTTATCATACAAACTTTAAAGTGTGCATGAGCATGAAAAAACAATGAATTTAAATGATATGACAACAAGAGTTTTAGAAGAGGATAATGTTGCCTTGCTTGAGTAGTTGTTTGGAACCAATTTTGTTGTAATCATGGTAGCCTTAGTCCATTTCTTGATTTAGCCCACGCTGCACATCTTTTTCTTCCTTGTCATGTCGATTGTCCTCCTTAGGGTGATTAGTCTCTTGATCACATTCTGGATCTACTGATCGACATGTCAAGAACTTTTCGTTCTCAGGTTCCAATGGATATCCTTTGTTGATTATAGTGCATGATTCATTCGTCTCCTCAAAATATATTTCTAAATCCTATTGTGATGGTGGAGAAATGGACAAGTATTTGACTATTGTCAAGAAGTTTTCTTCCTAAGAGGTAGAGATCAAGATCCTAGTAACTACTAGGGCTTGAGAGAGAACCTTCATACTTTTTATAACCTTTAAGTCCATTTGGTTGATTGATAGTCCTTGTCTCCCCACACATATTAGTAACGGGGGTTCTTACAACACCCCAAAAATGATATAATGTTAAATATTAGGATATGAAGATAATTGATTTTTAAAGTGATCGACTGAAATAAAGCTCATCACACTTGCATAAAAAATACAAAAATATAAAGGTAGACTTATCCCTATTACATCAACAGAAAATTCTTACCAATGGCGCCAAAATGTCAGGTGTAGGAATTGCACTTAAGCAAACTCCTCAACGCTTAAATGTCAACCCGGGGGATTCATAAACTTAGAGATGAAGCACAGGCAATGCCAGAGATGGTATGAATTTTCTTGATAGAAATTCCTACTTTCTTAAAGAAGAGCTTGCAGAATTGAAAGAGTAAAAGATAACTAAATCATCAAAGTAATCTAGTGCTAAAACATGAAAGAATGTATTTGTAAAGGAATCAAAATAAAAAGGCAATCACTCCAGCTGATCAATTTTTAATTACTAAGTATGTTTTATGTTTTTCTTTAGCAAAGACACTTGGCAGTCTCGTAGAATGGGCCCTTAAGCCTATTGGAGATTTCCTTCTTTCACTAATCGTGTTGCACTGCCGCAGTCTGCTTACACTAGTGCAGGAATAGAGGTTTATGTAGGAGGTATAAATGGTGCCTTTACCAAAGGCTTTTTACTTCATGTAAGGGCTCAAAATTCCAAGGTTCAAAGCACTCAGATCCTATGACAAGAAACTAGTCCTTGCACCTGATCAGAGCTTCCTACACTTAGCTATTAATTCTTAAAATGAGTGCTTAATTATTGCAAGTGTCAAATTAAATTGCACACATAAAAAGTGAATGTTCATGATATTAACAGAATGCAATAATGAAGAAACAATCAATATACATTTATCCTTTCATAAGAATTTAATGAAAGAAAAGAAGATTGCGGGAAGTAAGCTAAAAATTCTTGCTGCAACACACCAACGTGCACTCGTGCAGGTTCATTTTTCCAACTTGGACCAGGCGAGGAAAACCAATCAAACAGAATTGCAGGAAAGGAAATATCACACCAACATGCACTAGTGCAAGTTCATTTCTCCTACTTAGACTAGGCAGGGAAAACCAGTCAAATGGAATTGCAGGAAAGAAAATATCACACCAACATGCACTGGTGCAATTTCATTTCTCCTGCTTGGACCAGGCAAGGAAAACCAATCTAAAATCAAGTGCAGGAAAAGAAATTGCAGGAAAAATAAATTTATCTCTTCACATAATAGATCCGCTTTCACTCAGACATGAATGCATGTGCTGGAAATTAAATCACACTTGACAATGTAAACACAAATTACAGGGAAAATGAAATGGGGTAAATGCGCTGGGTTGGTTGGGCCCTATACAACCAATGCATTTCCATTTTAAATAAAAATGCTACTCAGTAACTCAGATCAGACTCATTTGTTTAAAGGAACAAATAATATTCGAAAAGCATGAGGTGGAGCTCCTTATTCCTATTAATTCACAAAGGCAAAGTACATCATGAAATATAGAGTCTAGCCCAAATTTGGGCAATAACAAAAGGTACAATCTCCTGTTTAGAAACATAGTCCTATTACCGCCTCTCCCCCTATGTGCATAATCACTCCTCCTTTTATAATATGTTTACATGATAATTAATCGTATCCTTTGTAAACAATCATTGGATTTCATCCCAACTAATTCTAATTAAATAGAATATCAGTACAACTGTTCCCCTATTAAAAAATAGAGATTTAATGCGAATTTTCTGAATCTGGGAGTTTTCTAGATTTATGGAAAAATTGGTTTTTTTAACAAACTGCCTCCAAATACCTCTTTGTATCTCCTCAACTATTACGCATTTTATAAAATGGACCACATCCTACTCAATTTCCTATATCGGAAAAAAAACCCATGTTTTAGAATTTTGAGATTCACAACGATCAATGTGTAAATCGAGAAGTAAATTGGTTGTCAGGAAACTACTACGAATTTGGGTGGAAGTTGTAAAATTTGAACTGGTGCAGGAATGTGTGGTGCAGGAACTTCGCCTCTATTAGAATAGGCATATAACTTACTTTGTAAACTTCCAAATACACAAAATATTATTAAATATGCATTTAATGTTTAAATCTCATTAAAACAAAGGAAGAGCAAATATGTACTTACTATCTCCAAAAATGCACAAAACTATGACAATGACTAGGCAAGCTAAACAAAAGCATGAGTGATTTCAAGTAAAATGTGATATAAAGAAAAAAAAATAGAGGCCCAACAGTTGTGACAACACCATCCTTAATTGCAGCATTAGTGACACTACAAACCATGCGCGGTGTTGCCCATCCATCAAGGTCATGTTCGCTTCGTGAATCATACTCTTCAGTCTCTGATCCAACTCCCAGGGTGATTTCCTTAAACCTGATAATCGATTGTGTCTCTGATTTTGGCTTGCTAAATTCCCTGTTCAACACAACTTGGATATCTGTGATCCCCACATTTGGATGGTCATTAGAATGCTTAATGTACCAGGTTAGTGTGCGATCCTGAAACACACTTACCAGCGTTGCCTTCTTTATATTGCAATCCATGACTCCTTGTGCTTCCCATAAAGCTTTTACCGTGAACCAAAATTGATCTGGATCTTCATTCCCTACTCCTTTGAATACCGACAATTTTATTGTACTCACCATATGGAATTGTGGTGGTAGCAGAGGTGGTGTGGGTGGAGATGGAGGTGACGATGGTGAAACCAGTGGCGGTGTAGGTGGGGGTGGTATGTGCGGAACTCACTACCTTATTAAACTGATAACGCTTCTTAGAGAAACTTTGACGAGCTCTTCCTCACTTTCCCGTCGAGGTGAAATCAAGGGGCTATTTTCTATCTCTGCGCTACCTTCATTTCCATAGATCCTCCCACTTCACGTAACCCCAAACATCAATTTATTCGCATAACTCACTTTTCACACAATAGCATTTTAATCCAAGTGTTCAAAAATTTAATGTACTTACGTCGTGATCCTTTGACGAAACGTCGTTTTGCCTCACTATAGCTGACTGAAGTATCTACACAAATTCAGTGATAAACCATCCTATAATTCAATTGAGCCAATGGTCCACAACACGCGCGATCTTATCTTCCGATGCTTCTAGTCTGCGCACCAATTCTAGAGCACGCACAATCGATTTGTCGAGCCTACACTTTCCTTGACTATCTCCTAGCTTTGCGATCCACTCATACAACTCGTAGGGGAAGGATGCAAAGAAAATTTCATGGAATTCCATATATAGGTAGCACTCTAACCACTGTTCCTTTGATACTCTCGGATTCTTCTTTTCCTGTGCCACGAACTCGTGAATCTTTCTATCCAACCACCCTTCAATTTCTTTCTTCATTGGATTCCAGTGACACGACATCATACATCCCTTATGAAGATCTCGGTCCCAGCAACGGAACCATTTTTTGGCTTGTTGGGGCCTGACTGAGGTTCGGAGGTGATTTAGCCAAACAAATCCTGGTACTACTGGCCCTTTCGGCAACAATCCGCGGAGTGCGGACTGAGGTCTCACTCGAAGTAGTATGGGAGGGGCCTAGAACCAAGT
The DNA here is from genome assembly GCA_000404065.3 of Pinus taeda. Classification (NCBI taxonomy): domain Eukaryota; kingdom Viridiplantae; phylum Streptophyta; class Pinopsida; order Pinales; family Pinaceae; genus Pinus; species Pinus taeda. The sequence goes on from APFE030277122.1 coordinate 29,175, forward strand.
TTTCACACCCTAGAGATGTCTAATGGGTTCAAGTGGTCTGCAGTTCGACCTTGTGCATACATCGCTATGCGCACTTACCTATACCTCGCATCCTGTGATGCTGCCTTCGTGCAACCCTACTCGGGGGCCGAACAATGTTATTACCCAAGTCCTTACTAGTAGTCTAATATTAGTTGATTAACTTATCTTTCTATGCTTTCAATTGTACTTAACAAGGTTCATAGTTCATACAAGTGCATGTAGTAAATAAACAGTATAATTGCAATTCATATCCAATAGATAATAACCCAAGAATATATACATGGGATTCAGATAAATTTTCTCTTTATTATTCTCTTCCTTCTGTTACAGACTCTATTCCACCTTGTGCAATCAGCTACAGGGGTTTGTGCACTCAGCTACCGACTCTAATAGGCCTCTGCGTACTTAGCTGCAGAGCCTATTCCTACTCCACGACACAAGACACATTTCGCACTTTGACTTAATCTCTAAGACCTTTCATGGCTATTCCCTATTCGGTCCCCTTAGATGTCTTTACAGCTTAGAGCATCACTCTATTTATACAATCCCATGGTCTACGAACCATGGGTAGGCCGACATTACATTCAAAACTTAGGGTGGACAACCCTATGACTCTAACATACATTCCACACCTGGAATTCGTGGAGCTTTACAACAATATGAACTCAAAACTTGGGCTTTGAGCCCCAAAACATGCCGTGGGGGGATTCCATGCTAAACAATGATAAATTAAATATCAGTTGTTAAAATAAGAACCATCGTTAGATGAGTTGATTAAGGTATAATATTATCAGTTAGGAGTTAACAAAGATAAATTAGTCTAAAAAAATTTACAAATGCTTTGAATGAGAGAATCATGTTCCTCACATGTTGAATGTAACCAACTATTTCTTTTTTACTGGTTAACATCACAATTATAAAAATAACTAAAAAGGAATGCCAACATGGAAAATGCATGAAACCAATCACGATGTAGCGGATGAAAAAGAGGAACTTGATTCACCAAACATCTCAAGAATTCACCTATACTCAAGACGATATCTAGTGCTAAAATGAAAATGATTAACATCAATAAATTCATAATAGAGACAAGGAGTTGTTTACTTTTGAGAGTATATGATAGATATTAATCCTTCAGCCAATATTAATATTCAAAATGATGAACTTCATAACTTCTTTCATTCATGAGAGACAAACGTTCCAAACCCGAGTTTGATACAAGAGATTTAAATATGAATCAACTGAAATAAAATCTTCAATCTAATCAGAAACCAAATCTTGAAATTTAAGAGAGATATATCTAAAATACCACACAACTTTCAAGAAGGGATTTTCATGTAGTGAAATCATCCAGAGGAAAGAATTGTGCGAGAAGATATAGATCTGACTTAGTTTAGGGACCTTACTAGACTTGCAACAACCTGACATAATGATTCGGATCTTGGGAGGAGACCCCCAAGATCTGAAAACTTGAATTGCCAAAAGAAAAAGAGGATAATGCCCAATAAACAAAACCAAAAAGAAACTTTTTATTAAAACCGATAATAACTGTAAAGGCTACATTGTGGCGGACAATCTGTCCTTTTACAAAATGTGACTTGTTACTTATAGTATTTTTCAGTTATAATACCACGGGTCAATTCCATGGGTGAATGAATACATGGGTGGATTTTACAATACCATAGGCAGATGCCATTTACAATACCATGGGTACATTCCATTGGTCGATGAATAATATGGGTGGATGAGTACCAGGGGTTGATGCCATTTTCCATTCGGATCATTCCTCCCTCCTTAAGAAGCAATGGTCGCCATTGCATAAAGTTCCCTCCTGCAAAGCCTTTGTTGAATATGAAGAGCCAATGAAGATAAGGGTTTTATGTGGTTAACCCATAACCATGATAAACAAAGATCTGAGGATAGAGATACCCTGTAATGCTTGTGACCAACTATGATGATGACAGTGTGTGGCCTAGAAAATGGACTTCGATGACAAGGATTTTATGCAGTTGACCCATAACTGTGATACTGGTTGTTGATGAAGTAGCAAGTGCCTACATAGCCTAGGTTGGGAGGGCATGTCTCCAAATAACCCAAGCCGAATGCTACTATGTTGAAACTAATGAATGTGAAGCAAGTGCTTACTAAAGTGGGGTGGTAGGGCACGTCTTCAATGGAACCCGCTCCGAATGTTGTTCCATAATTAAAATGGACATAACTCAGTCAATAACTCAAAATATTTATTATCACCTATTTTTGGAAGCAGAAGGACCATTTTGCATCTTCCCATGTGATGGAAATCCTTATCTAAACACTCTAGAATTTTATATTCACCCTGCAATTTTTTCTGCCGTCACAAAAGTTATGAAAAAATAGTTGATTTTAAATCAACGATATCTCCCACATCTGAACTCCAATTAGACCCTTTTTTCTTTAAAATTGGGTGATTTTTCAAGAGGAGCTCAGATATACAATCCTTTTTCTGAAATTCTGCACAAAAAACTTCAAAAAATGAAGAAGAGTCGCCATCCACCAGTTGTCATCAGAAACAAATTCTATGACGTAGTTGATTTTAAATTAGTGATATCTCCCTCATCCAGACTCTGATTCAACCGATTTTTTTTTGGATTTTTGCATTTTTTTCAAGGAATCCATATCTGATATTTGTTTTTGTAAATTTTGTACCAAAATTTTTAGATCTAATCTGCAAACGCGCTGCCCAAAAAAACAATTCCTGCAAAAAAATGAATAAAGAAAAATTCTTCCTGCTCGACCCAAGAAAGTTCTCTGTGGAGGTCGCAGCACATGCCTAACGTTTGTTGAATATTTCTGCAAAAAATTGAGACTGAAATATGCATGAAACCCTCATTCCCATGGAATTGTAACCTGCTCTAATACCACTGATCCGGATCTTGGGAGGAGACCCCCAAGATCTGAAAACTTGAATTGCCAGAAGAAAAAGAGGAGAATGCCCAATAAAAAAAACCACAAAGAAACTTTTTATTAAAATAGATAATAACTGTAAAGGCTACATTGTAGCGGACAATATGTCCTTTTACAAAATGTGACTTGTTACTTATAGTATTTTTCAGTTACAATAACACGGGTCAATTCCATGGGCGAATGAATACCATGGGTGGATTTTACAATACCACGGGCAGATGCCATTTACAATACCATGGGTAAATTCCATGGTTCGATGAATAATATGGGTGGATGAGTACCATGGGTTGATGCCATTTTCCATTTGGATCATTTAGCCTTTACAGTTATTATCGGTTTTAATAAAAAGTTTCTTTGTGGTGGACAATCTGTCCTTTTAAAAAATGTGACTTGTTACTTATAGTATTTTTCAGTTACAATACCATGGGTCAATTCCATGGGTGAATGAATACCATGGGTGGATTTTACAATACAAAGGGCGGATGCCATTTACAATACCATGGGTAAATTCCATGGGTCGATGAATAATATGGGTGGATGAGTACCATGGGTTGATGCCATTTTCCATTCGGATCACATAACCATTAATGGAATTTGAAGTGCCTCGATTTCCTAATAAGTCCTAGAACTTTCCATGACTGTATAATGATAAATTGAAGATTAGATCAAATATTGCATGGTGTATGGACAACTGCCATTAGTAATTTCAACAAGATCACTATTATCCAAATGGTGTTCATCGACATCAATGATTTGGTCATAATTTACATCTTCGACAAAGAGATTACACAAATCAAAAGATTCTTCTAATTGCATATCTAAAGATGGAAAATCAAACAAATCCAAAGAGTAACCAGGATAGAAGAATTGTATTCATTCAAAATTGGAAAATATAAGGAATGGAATGGATACTTGATAAGTTTATTACCTTCTTATTCATCATGCATTATCTCACTACCTTGTGTCAATTGAAAATACAACTCATTATATGATGAACATAAAGAGCATGGAGTCTCTTCATCACAAATTGATGCATTACAAACAGTAGAACACAAGGGATAGTGAGGTGAAGAGGAGGCTTCCATAATAATATCTTCTTTAACCAAAATAGATTCAAGATCTAAATATTTCAAATCAAAATTGTCTTGAGATTCCAAAAGATTAAATGGTGTACTTGGGAAGCTATTATTACATACATTGGTGGACTCAGAATCATTAGAATGATGATTGTATAAAACTTCAGATTGATTTGGAAAATTAACTTGATTTGATTCATCACTGAGATTGATAGTTTAAAAATCAATCAAGGATGGGAGAACATTATCTCGACATGGAGGATTTTGAAAAAGAGAAGAAACATCGAAATAATTCTCTCCTTCCCGCTCCTATACCTATGAAGAATGACTACCTTGCACCTAATCATTGTTTCGATTTGGAAGAGATTGATCAAGTGGATCAAGGGGAAAGGGATCATCAGAAATGGATGTTAGAGGATTGCAGGTATCCAAATCAGATTCAAGACTAAACTTATGAGCATTAATATTATCTTCAAAATTCAAGGGATTAACCTTCACCTTTGGCTCCATGAACCATTCTAAAATTTCCTCGATTGGATCTAGATCATGAGAAATGGAAGAATATTGAGGAGATGGATCATAGGGGATTCACTAGAGGAGAAATACCATACCACGTGGGTTCATATTGGGGGATATATATTGAGGAAAATATGAAATATTATATTGAGTATATAATAGGGAGTGAAGGGCTTCTATATTGGAAGGTATAAAAAATTGAACTCATAGTTAATGAAAAAATATAAAGAGGTATAAAAAATGTTACTGAAACAATAGATACCTACAATATCTAGTGAAATTAGGGGTATTTTAATTGGGAAGGTGTATTGGGTTCATATTGGTAGGGGGTTAAATAATGTGAATTTTACAGGTATTTTCCAATATGTAGTCAAATTAAGGTAGTGTTTAGTATTCCACAAATGCACCTGATATGTCAGAGGTTCATTGAGTGAATCTCTCGTGAGATGGATTAGGGATTTGATATATAGATCTACCAACTTCAACATTATCATGAGGATGCACCCAAATTGGTACTAGAAAAGGAGGAGGACAAGTAACAAAAGGAATAGTAGGTTCCTTCTCTGGAATTGGGGGTGTCTCACAATTTCTAAAAGTTAGGAAAATAGGAACATCTGGAGGTTTAGATTCAAACTAATTCAAGGAGATATGAACCGAATTCTCAAACTTATGTTTAAAGACATCCAAATCCATATATTCTTTAGGGATCTCAGAAAATAAGTGAAGGAATCTATCAACAAAATCATTAATTGATTCATTAGGCTCCATTCCAAGTTGATTGATTCTTTTATAAACATCTCGATAAGCAACCTATCAAAATTTTGATGATGATCCTTAAGAAAATGATTAAAATAATGAATAGAGGTAGGTGGTAAGGTGTGACACCATCAGCTAACATGACCTTCAAGATTGAGGGTGAATAGAATCCAAATAACATCTTCATCTTCAACTTGAAGAGATTTGCCAAGCCTAATAAAATCATTTTTGTGTTTGGGTAGAAATGTACCTCCCTCGCCATCAAACGTGAATTAAGACAAGGAATGAATGAGTTCCATGGATATTGAAAGTTTAATAGGAGGTATGTTAGAAAATCACTTCAGGACTATGATTTGGGAAAGAGCCATTTAGGATAAGAGATTCAATACAAACTCAAAGGGTACAACTTGTCATCAATCCCTCCTTCTAGCGCCAATTGTTGACGGTGTTGGAAATCCATCAACCAAAAGGGTCTCCCCAATGTGAAGTCCCAATTAGACATCACATTGTATGGAATAGGATCCCCATTCAAAATATAGCTCAACTATCATTTTCTTAAATATACAACTTGGATTTAGTTATTAGCACAAGAGAGAAGCATACTTGTGCTTTTGAATGAACCTGCGAATGTTCCCTATGAATTTTTGATTGCAAATGGATCAAAGTTATTTTATTGCAAGGGTGGGGGGGAATAAAGTGAACCTATGTTGAAAATTCAACAAAAAAATCCTAATTTAATTTTGTCCTTCAATTAAATTGGGAATAAAATTGTAATTCCTCATCACAGGACAACTTATATAAATTAAGTAATTTAATTTGACTTAGTTGGCTCAATTAATTTGAGTTGAGGGTCTAATTTGATTCATGTAGAGTGTCTCCTACTTTATAGGATCCTTCATTGAGTTTATTTTTTGTTGTAATTAATTAATTCAATTTAACTAAGTTAAAGTCAGTTAAACTAGTTCCAACTAATTGAGGAACTAGTAGGAGTTCAGGCAATTAGGTGTTGCTTCATGTGTCAACCAGTTAACTGGTGATTCACTCATAAATAACTCATGCTTGTTAGTGTTATAACCCTGTTTTCCACTCCATTATAGTGAGCGAAACCCAATATCAAATTACCACAGTTTTTTGGCTAAAATTCATCCCTTTTCACCTTTTCTTTACTTATGTGAGATTTATCCCAGGTTAAAAGGGTGAAATTACATAATTGAGAAATTTCTCATAGTTATTTCACCAAAATATTATGATTATGAGATAAATTTTATTTCATAATTGAGATAATTGAGGAAAAGCTCATGTTTGTGAAAACGTTTGTAGAGTTTATCTTTCCCAAGCAGATCAACTTGACGCACTTGTGTATGAGTTGGTTAGGAGTCCATTATTGTTGAAGTTTCCTAACTTCTCAAGCCCCTAGGTGTCTAGATACATTCTCCTAGAGGATAGAATGATCCTATATAATCTCACCAAGAAGAAAGGGGGAAGAGAGAGTATCCAAACTATAGCGCGAGAGTTCTGCTATATTGGGAAAGGAGAACATACTAGAAGCTAAAGGAGAGGATCTTATTTATTGAAGGTATATTGGTGTACTTTCATTTATATGGTTGATAAAAAATCTATGCTCCTTCCCCTTATATCATTTTTGCAATAATTCATATGTTTTATTTCTAGGTGTTTTGAGTTGACGATCTTTTGCGGAAGATCACTTGTCGTCTTTGTTTGGTTGTGTTTGTGTGTAGGCTTTGGATTAGGAGTGGATGAAAGAGATCACTTGATTGGACTGCAAGGATTCTGCATCAGACCCAAAAACCTTCACCAACCTGTGAGAAGGAAAGGTACTCACTCATACTTTGTATCATTATAAATTTCATTGAATTTGCATGCATGGCCATCTGGATTGGGGATTCATATTAGATTGCCTTAGTCATTCTCTTTTTCTATTTGGTTATCTTAATCGGGCATGATATCATGAAGCAATAGTTCCTTAAATAGTTAAATGCAACAGTTAGATATGAGAGTTACCTAGTTGAGATTCAAGTTCAAGGGCAGTGTAATATTAGTGGTATAATCAACCTAATTGTATAAGTGTGTTTGTAGTCAAAATGAAGTCTTATGAGGATTTCATAATTCATGTTGAATAATGTCTCTAATTAATAGGGGGCTAATTCCAAAGGAAACATCACAAAGAAATAGGGACTTGGGAAAGCAAAAAATTAGTTAAGTATTGACCTAGGCTTGTATAGGAAGTTGTGAGATAGTTAGAGATAGTGCAAAGGTTGCTCGGGCTAGAGAAAAGTATTGTAATATTTCATATTTTCTTACTAATGCAATATATAGATAACAGGGGGGTTTAGTTGATGATTTCCCTGGGAAATCATTATGTAATGTGTTGATTGAACTATTTCTCTTGTATGCTTCATGGTTTCTTGATCGATGAATTATTTCCACTGATGAGTGAAGTATATTCAAGTCTTTTGTTTCAGGAAATTACATAAGAAGTTTGAATCTACAAGGAATTTCTACATGGTATCAGAGCATAAATCACTCTAGAAGAGGAGAATATGAGTTTGTCTTTTGTAGGTGAAATTGAATTTGCAATATCACTCTTCAAAGCTAGCAGGATGTCATTCTACAGATTGAGACTCGAAAATTCCCTTGAGGGTAATCCAAACTATATTGCTTGGAAGGATAGGATGGAGGTGGTGTTGGAAGTCAATTTTGTAAAGGAATTCATAAACAATAATATTCTTAAGCCTCCAACAATAGATGCTCAATATCTCACAGAGTAGAAGAGTTGTGTTGCAAAGGTGAGAATGATCATATCAGAAGGAATTCAAGATCATATTGTCTCAAACCTCTAGAGGAAGGACACACAATATGTAATGTGGAAAGCCTTGATCAACTTGTTTTAGAACAATAGTGACCATAGGAAGTTGGCACTAAAGGACAAGCTTCATAAGATCGAGATGGAGAAGGGTGACAGAACACCACATTACTTGAGCGGGTTCACCAAATGTCGAGATGAGCTTGGGAGTGTCGGTATTACAATTATTGAAGATGATTCAATCAGCCTAGCACTTCTAGGCCTTCCCAAGAGCTAGCACAACTACCAGGATTTGGTAAATGGGAGGGATCATCTACCAAAGTGGGACAATTTATGGTCTAACTTGGTGCAAGAAGAGATAAGGCAAAGCACTAGAGATGGAACCTCATCCAAGCATGATGATGAGGATAATTATGCCTTAGATGGAAATGCAAAGAAAGGGAAAGGAAATAAATTCCAATTCAAAGGAGATTACAGTCAGGGTGGCAAGAAGAAGGAATTGTCGAAGATTAAATGTTTTCACTATCATGAGTTGGGACACTATGCCACAAAGTGTCTACATTATAGGGCTGACAAGAAGCCCTCATTAGGAGCAACAGGTGAAGCTCTCACTTCACAATTTGAGTTGGATTTCACCCTCATTGCTTGCATGGTGACATTGATGATGGGTAGGGTGTGGTATCTGGATAGTGGAGCCTCATTCCGTATAACCGCCAACAAATAATTTTCCAGTGACGTGGAGGAGAAGGACCACCATATGCACATTGAGATGAGATGTGATGGAAGGTATAGGGCGATCTGCATCAGTATTGTTACTTTTCAGAGGGAGTCTGGTTCGACTCTCATGTTAAAATATGTCATGTATGTTCTAGGTATGAAGAATAATTTAGTTTCAGTTGCTATGTTGGAGGACCGTGGCTATAATGTGATATTTAGCAAAGGAAAGGCTTTCCTTCTTCACATAGCCTCAGGAAAAGTGAAGCAGATCGGGGTTCGAGTGAAGAACATCTATAAATTAGATGTATAAGATTGTGCAACATTGAGCACAAAAGTAGAGAAGGTACAAAGCCGAGACATCAATGAATTATGGCATAGAAGATTGGGCCATATTCACCATGGAGCTTTAATGATCATGTAGAAGATTTCTACAGGACTTCCCAAGGGTGCACTAGAGCAAAGAGATACATGTAAAGGGTTTACATTAAGGAAGTACACCAAAGCCACCTTTCATGATAAGGATACTTGAGTGCAAGAGATCCTTCAAAGAGTTCACTTAGATCTTTGTGGATTGTTCTCGACATCCTCCATGACAACAAATAGGTATTATGTAATATTTGTAGATGATTTATGATGTAAGTGTTGGATTTTCTTCATGCATAAGAAAGATAAAATGTTCTCTAAATTTTGTGAATTTAAAGCACTTGTTGAGAAAGACACTCGCTGGAAAGTGAAGGCTCTTAGGAGTGATAATGGTGGAGAATATGTGTCGAATGAATTCAAGAACTTATGTGCATAAGAAGGCATATGATGAGAGTTAATAATACCCCATCACTCACAACATAATGAGCTGGCTGAAAGGAAGAAAAAAATTATTGTGGGAGCTTAATATGCGATGCTACATGATCAGGGCCTATTGTTACACTTGTGGATTGCAACATGCAACACAGTTGTATATGTGCAGAACCACAATCCTCATCTGATTCTCAGGATGAGTGAACCAGAAGAAGCTTTTTCAAGTAAGAAACCAGATGTTTCGCACTTTAGGATATTTGGTTCTTCAGTTTACTTTCATGTTACCAATGATGCAAGGACAAATCTATAATCGATAGCTGATTTGGGAATATTTGTGGGGTACTTTGATACACCTCACAGCTATCAGGTGTACCATCCATCTCACAAGATGATAGTAGTTCATAGAGATGTGAAATTTGATGAAGAGAAGGCCATGAGGTGTTCCCCTAAGAGGGAGCTTTAATTACATGAAAATTAGGAGATTTTAGCTTCAAAGGAAGAAACTCGGGATGGTGTGGAGCAGCCACATGCAAGGGAGCAGAGAGTGGAAACACCCACTCATACAGAGGCTTCTAGAGATGGAAGGAATCACACAAAAGAATCTAACATATTGATGCATGATTGTAGAGAGAATGTGGGAGCACCCACTTCACAACGCAAGAATAGGAGGTAACCAGATCGTTACATTGGCTACATGGCTCTAATGAATGAGAGTGTAGAGATTCAGCCATCCTCATTCGAGGAAGAAGTGCATCAAACAGTATGGGTTGATGCCATGGTAGAGGAGTATGGCTCCATTATCAAAAATGGTGCTTGGGAAGTGGTCCCAAGACCAGCAGATAAGTCAATGGTGAGTTTGAGATGGATTTACAAGGTAAAGAAAGTAGCATATGGAAATGTCAAGAAACATGAGGCCATATTTTTGGCTAGAGGGTTCTCTCAAGTGGAGGGAATTGATTATGAGGAGACATTTTCTCCAATATAAAGGTACTCATCAATCATAACTATTCTAACACTTTCAATGCATATGGGATGGGAGATGCATCATATGGATGTAAATACAACATTCCCTAATAGAGTCATTAAGCAGGAGGTGTACATTTGAGTAGCCGAAAGTATTTTAGACCTTCAACAGAGATTTGCATGTGTGTAGAATCAAGCAAGCATTGTATGGATTGAAACAAGCACCTCATGCTTGGTACACCAGGATTGCCAGTTAGTTAAACATGTTGAGCTTCACAAAAAGTGAAGCATATGCAAGCCTTTACCATATTGTGGTTGAAGGTAAATTATTGATTATAGGATCTTGCAAGAGAATTCAAGATGAAGGACCTTGGGATCATCCATTATTTCCTTGGTGTGGAAGTATGGAAACAAGATGAGGATTTGTTCATATCTCAAGGAAATTATGTCAATGAGATACTAAAGAAGTTCCACGTGGAGAGAAGCAAACCCATGGAGACTCCTCTAGCAAGAAATTGGAGGAAAGAAGATGCTACTTCAAGTGAAGTAATGGAGGCTACTATTTATGTGAAACTTGTGGGTTCAGTTATATATTTGGCAAACACACAACTGAACATATGTTTTTCAGATAATCATCTTATTCAAGCTATGGTTAAGCCAACCAAACTCTTTTGGAAGATAGCTAAACATGTTTTGAGATAACTCAAAGGCACCACTCAGTTTGATATTTGTTACATAAGGATAGAGGAAGTGAAAATTTATGGCTTCACAGATGCATATTGAGAAAGGATTTCATTAGAAAAGAACAGAAAATTAGGGGGAATCTTCAGTATTGGGTCAACAATAGTTTCTTGGTACAAAAAGAAGCATATATCCGTTGTACTCAGTTTGGCAGAAGTAGATTACATGGCTGTTAGTCAAGAAACTTGTGAGACTATATGGATGAGGAATACCGTTGTTGGGTTATTTGGTAAGAATATGGATCACCATATACAAGATTGTGTGCAGAGGAGAATCATGTTGCTAGAGTTCATTCCTATAGAGGAACTGGATGCACACATTTTTACTAAGGCACTGTCAAGTGGAAATTTGCAGTTCCATATAGGAAGGATTGGGGTATCTAACAATCTCTTTCTCATTAAGAGGGAGTGTTGAAAATGCAACAAGAAAATACTAATTTAATTGTGTCCTTAATTAAATTAGGAATAAAATTGTAATTCCACATCACAAGAAAAATTGTGTGAGTTAAATAAGTTTATTTGACTTAGTTGGCTCAGTTAATTTGAGTTGAGGGTATAACATGAGTCATGTGGAGCGTCTCCTACTTTATAGGAGCCCTGGTTGAGTTTATTTTGAATTGTAATTACTTAATTTAGTTTAACTAAGTTAAAGGAAATTAAACTAGTTCCAACTAATGGAGGAAATAGTATGAGTTTAGACAGTGCGGTGTTTCCTCATGTGTTCAATCAGTTAACTGATGATTCACTCATAAATAACTCACACATGTCATAAATGAAAGTTACCCAATTGATATTGGAGTTCAAGGGAAATGTACTATTAGTTTTATAATCATCCAAATTGTACAGGTGGTGCATGTAACCAAAGGAAGGCCTACGAGGATTGCAAAATTCATATTAAGGAATTTCCCTAATTAATAAGGGGATAATTCGCAAGGAAAAGGAAAAAGGAAATAGGGACTTGGGCAAGAAGAAAATTTGTTAAGTATTGGCATAAGCTTGTCTTGGAAGTTGCGAGACAGATAGATATAGTGTAAAGGTTGTTCAAGCTTGAGCAAAACATTGTAATCTTCTCATATTTTCTTATTAATGCAATATACATATAGCAGGGCTTTTTAGATGTGGATTTCCCATGAAATCATTATTTAATGTGTTGATTGAATTATTTCTCTTGTATTATTCATGATTTATCTATCGATTAATTGTTTCCACTAATGAGTATAGTAGATTCAAGTCTTTTGTTTTAGAAATTTACATAAGCAGTTCAAATCTACAAGGAATTTCTACAGCCTCTAAGAGATAAGTAATAGTACAACCCTAATGGATACACATAGAGATGAGAAAGACTCATCTGACATCAAGTGAAATATTTTTCATAGATGTGACGATCATTACAACCATTACAACTCATTTCCAATAAGTTAAGTATTGAAGTCACCAAAATGGGCCAATTACTTCAATACATGTGAAAGCAAACATGATTCATAAACATTCAAAGGATAGTCTTAGAAAACTCCACACTCCATGTGTGAAAATGTGTTGGCCAAAAGGATTCAATTATCAAGCAAAAGTCCCAAGATACATAAACATAATGAACACCACTCTCTCCAATAGTGGAGCGTTAGAGCCACTATTTGCTCCCCAAAAGTACTAACTATGTCTCTCTAATTCCTTATGGTAGAGGCTAAGGTTAAAAGTCATTTTCCTCAGGAATGAGGATATATTTATAACTTGAGGAATGACCATTCACATCCTCATGACTCTTTAATTTCCAATTTCTAGTGACCTTCAGACTTCTACAACCTTTGGACTTCCAAATGACTTCTGGAATTACGAATGATTCTTTATATTACATGTCTTTTGGAATTTCATGACTCCTTAGTTTTGTTGATGGTGTTGGACCTACCAACATTTAGGGGATCACCCCTGGTATGAAGTCCCAAATAGACCTCCCACCATTTCATGCGGGAGTCCCATATGGTATGATGTATCGGTTGCCATTATCTTAAAGATTTGCCTTAGCTCTTACTTGTCAGCACAGGAGAGTGGTCTGCTTTGTCTTCGAGTAGTGAGGTTCTTGTGCCTAGTGATTGCTAGTGTTACTTGTGTCAATGGTTCTTTCACTATAGAGGGAGAGGGTGGGAGTGAGTCCCAAGTTAGATGGAGGAAGCCCCAACTCTGTCAAGAACACACAACACAATAGGACGTGCACAACTTCTGGAAGATTAGTCTACATAGATGCAGCAATCACAACACACAAGGAAAGATAACACGTACAACACACAGCGGAGGCATCCACACGAGTGCGATGGTTTTTATAGCAAGTTTACATGAAAGGTCCGTCTGATGTCTAGGGAGGTAACCAACACAGGCAGGACATCATTAAAAACTCATACAAAACATTTTCATTAATATATACGTATTACAACAAGTGAATGAGTTCGAGTGTTAAATACAGATTAAAGAAACATGTATTACAAGTGTTTAAGATTAGCCTTACAATATTTATAATACATGTGTGATGTTGTAGATCTGATCCAAAATATAGCTCTGATACCACTTGTTGTAGATCTGATCCAAAATATAGCTCTGATACCACTTGTTGTAGCTCTGATACCACTTGTTGTATATCTAAACCGGAAATATTATGATCTGACCCAAAATGTTATAGATCTGATAAGAAATTATAAGATAATGCAAATAAACCCGGAAATAGATATGAAATGATTCTTTATTGATATCAAACCCTTAAGGTAGGGCAACACCATACATTCACTCCTTAAGGAAGGAGAACACTCCACAGGCCATATGCCTGTTCATACAAGAATGCTTCTCTTCATTTTCATATCTCTCCATGTGGAGTCTCTAGCCTCTATATAGGCCTCATACATACAATACCATGCATCAATACCATGGTTTACTCATATCATCAACTAATACCATGGGCCCATTACATTATTATTAACTACTTGTGGTCCCTTACATGACATGGGTTAACCACCTTATTTATTACTATGGCCCATTCCATTATTACATTATTACCTTGGGTACCTCCCTCGGTACCCCATATTACCCCCCCTAGGTACATAACATGTGAAAACATGATGGCTTGTTAGTGGGCTTATAAATTAAGAAAAAGTTCTAAGACACATTGTTACACCATACATCACTAACCTCATAGGTGGGGAATTAGAGCCACTACTTACTCCTCAAAGAAAATATTACAGACTCTCAAGGCTATGTGGGAGGAGCTGAGGTGAAAAGTCCTTTCATGTACAAATGAGGAGGTATTTATAGCCAAGCATGAAATTGATTCTTGTGGTTGTTCGACAACCCTCATGACTGTCTGACTTCCATGACCTTTTGACTTTACATGACTCTTCATATGACAAGTGGGTCTCTCAAAGGAGACTCTGAAATTAGATGCGGGCCAAAATTTTGGAGGGTGTTGGAGGCTCTATAACACTTGGCGACACAATGGTAGAACTCCAACTTCTTTGTTTTGGTTCATTGTTAGCACAGGGCCTTTGTCTTTCAGGGAGTATTGAATCAATGTGTGTGTTACTTAGACTTCCCTACTTACCCCATGGACATAAATGGTTCACCTTTTTCCAACTTAGTCAAACACAAAGTTCAGCTTTATCATAGTGTTTTGAAATTAGGAGGGTATTTTAGCTCATGAGTTGAAGATTTTTAGAGTATAATTTTTCATCTCTAATATTTCTCTATTGCCAGCAGGCCTAAACAGTACCCCAATGGAGTCACGCAGGAACACACACATTACCCCACTTCCATCGAACCTCGTCAGTACCCTAGTGGACTTGCATGCTTTGCCTCTCTCCGCAGGAAACCATTCTCTTCTTTTTCCTTTGTATTTTTTTAAGAGTACTATGAATAGGAACTTCTTATTTTTGTGGCGGAAGATGGATCCTGACTTATTTAGAGTAGAAGGAGTTGTTTCATTAGAGAATCATGTAAGACCTCCGACATAGCTTTACTTGTCCTCATATTCGTTTCTACTAGTTGGATGAGTTTGAACACATAGAGAAGAAGGCTGAGTATACGCATGGGGCTTCCCAGTGTGGACACAGGTTCATGGTTGGACCAAAACTTCCCTTGTATATGGTTCATATTTTTCGTCAAGAATTCATCGGCTGAAGGTTATAAACAAGCATGGAGAAGACGAACACAATATTGGCCAAGTGTTGCAGTGTCACAAGTCTCTTCATATCTCAGCCACTTACTCATTCAAAAGCCAGAATGCATCGATGGCAGTAGTTATTTCTAGAAAAAAAAAATAGCAAGATATTAAGCAACTCAAACAATCAAGAAAAAAATAGTAAGTGAAGCAACCAAATGACAACAAAAATAGTAAGCAAGGTAAACAAAATGAAAACAATAAGAAACAAGCAAACTATGTACATGGCATGTGGCGCAACCCAGCCTACTAGAAGTAGTGATATAGATCTTGGTTGTTGACAGGGAGGTTTTCAATCCTCTCGTCAAGTGATTTCAGATGATATGTGTGTGGGCCAATCTTCTCATGGAATATTTACGGACCAATCCACAAGGACTGAAACTTCGTATGCTTGCCTTTGTCTTCATGGGACTTATCCCATTTCAGAACCAAGTCACCAACATTGAAGTTAGCTTTCCCTACATACTTCTTATCGAACCATCTCTTGATACGGTTTTGGTGGAGTGTAAATTTTTCTTTTGCTTTCATCCTTTCTTCCTGGAGCTTGTGGAGTGTATCCATCCTAGCTAACAAGGCTTGCTTTGGGACTCTTGGGATAACTGAAGTGTAGGCAAGTAGATACTAGATGGAAGGATGGCTTCTTTACCATAGACCAAGAAGTATGGTGAGGTATTCAAAGAGGGTTTTGGTGTTACACAGTCAACCCATAGTGCATTTGTTAGAGCAGTATGCCAGTTGTGCTCCTCATAGAAAATAGTCCTTTTGATTATGTGAATGAGGATTTTATTCGTGAATTCTGCTAGACTGTTTCCTTGCGAGTAGTAGTTGGATGAGTGTTTCAGTAAAATACCATTTTGCAATGCAAAATCATAGAGTTTCAAAGATGAAAATTAAGTTGTATTATCAAAAACAAGTGATACCAGAACGTTGAAGCGTGAGATGATGTTCCACTGGAGGAAGTTGATGACCTCCTAGTCATTCACTCGTTTGAGCAGAACTGCCTCTGTCCACCGCATGAAGAAATCAATTGTTGTTAGGATGTAGTGGTGTTATTTTGAAGAATGTGGGAAAATCTCCCCAATGATTTCTAGGCCCCATTGTTGGAACAATTCAGTCACTACAATAGGGTGTAGTGGGACTTCTGAACTACGTGCTATGTCAGTGCATTACTAATAGACTGGGCACTTGTGTGCATAAGCATGTGCATCCTTGAATAGTGTGGGCTAGGAGAAACTAGCTCGCATATCTTTGGGTGTAGTGGTGTTTCCTGCAAAGTGACCCTGAGCGGGTCCATCATGTAGATCTTGTAATACATTCTCTAGTTCATGTGCCTCTAGGCACTTGAGCTGAACTCCATTGTTTTTCTTCTTGAAAAGCACTTCGTGCACCAATTGATATGCTAAATCTCTGAGGCACAATGCCCACTTCTGTCTGATGGAAAAGTGAGAGGTACAGTGCCGTGCTCAAGGTACTAGTGCACATCTGCATACCAAGAGGTTCCATCTTTAGTTGGTGTTGCTCGCCTTATATCATACATCTCAACTTCCTGCTCCCAGCCAACAATCTCTTCTTCATTGTCTGGTGCATTTACTGCTTCAACTGCAAGTCTGTAGAGCCAATGTCCTTTGATCATGCAAACTAGCTTGATTTCAAGATCATACTCTTGCAAGCCTATTATCCAATTCACACATCGTTCACCACCTTGTAAACTGCATATTTTTTCTTTTCAATGGTGGGTAGTTGCGTTATGGTCCCTGTATGCTTGTGCTCATGAAGGAGATGGGACGTTCATCATTCATCTCATCCTTCTAAGTGAGTACTACAAGGAGTGAGTTATCAGCGGTGAAGGTGTATAGCAAGAAATCCTTCTTGAAGTATGGGTTGTATAGTGCAAGTGATTCTACAATAGGCTGCTTGATATGGATGAATGCATACTTTTCCCTTTTGCCCCAACTATAGACCACATCTTTCTTGATCATGTCCTACATGGGTTTGACTATCTACGCATAATTCAAGATGAACTTCCGTAGGAAGTTTATCTTTCGCAAGAATTACTGCATGGCTTTCTTGTTGGTTGGGTGAGGGATCTATGTAACAGTCTGAACCCAGTCCAGATCCACCTTGATCTCGCTTTTGGCAACAATGTGTCCGAGAAGGTTCTCCTCAAACACTGTGAACACATTCTTCTTGGGATTCAAGGAATTCTTGTATTTCTAACATCGCTCAAAATTTTTCTTCATATGGCGTATGTGGTCCTTACGTCTTCTCAAGAACACAGTCACATCATCGAGGTATACCACTACGCTCTTTCCAATGAGTTCACGAAATTCAATGTCCATGGCGCGCTGAAATGTTGTGCCTACATTTACAAGCCTAAACAACATTCGTCTATAAGCAAACATACCCCATTTGGTACGAAAGGTAGTTTTAAGTCTGTCAGGTTCTGCTACTAGAACCTGATTGTATCCTGAAAAACCATTGTGTAGGTAAAACATCTATGCCCCATATATTGTAAGAAGAATGTGGTCCATAGATGGAAAAGGGTATTTGTCTTTCTCTGAGGCACAGTTCACGTTCCAAAAATCAACACAAAATCGAATTTCCCTAGACTTCTTGCATACAAGAACAAGGTTTGAAACCCATGTGGAATGACAAACTTTGTATATGAACCATGCATCCAATAGCTTGGTAAGCTCTTTTTGTATGAGGGGTTCTAGTGATGGTTGTACTTTTGTCATCTTTTGCTGAGATGGATTGACCCTTTCTTTGATTGGAATGATGTCTTGGATTATCCGCATGTCATAAGTTTTCAGATCATCGTACGTCCGCGTGATCACATCTCGCTATTGTTCAAACATGCAGACAAAGGCTTTCCACTCTTACTTTTTGCAACATGTGTCGACATTGATGAACTTCGGATCTTGTTCTATTCCCAAGTTGATCAGTTCGTGTATCATGGTGGAGCTATTTGTTTTGTTGTTCCTTGACCCCTGAAAACATTCTTACAAGTCATAAAGTTTTTACAATGATGCCACACCCTTCGTGATGAGATGGCCTTTCCTGTTACCAACTTCTTCTTGCAAATATTTCCCTTGCTCATCATCATCTATCATTGCATCTTTGAAGATGTCAGCATTGGCCATGAAATGCACTATTTGTTGATCATCATTAAACACACATAGTTTAGTTATGTTATCCGGTATAGATGGTTTGTACAAAATTTCAATAGTAAATCTATCCCTAATCGGTGACATTTGTGAAGCTACATTGGTGAGAGCATTGGCAGCTGCATTATGCATACGTGGTATAGTAGTGATGTTAAATTCTTGGAAGTTAGAGATCGAACACCATACCTCTTGCTGGTAACTTTTGAGATGCAATGACAAAGAGTGAATGGCATTACGTACCTATCATACCACTATCTCTAAATCACATACCACTTTGAGTGTGATCACCTTGAGGTTGATGGCTTTCTACAAGCCTAACATGAGTGCTCCATACTCAGCAATGTTTTTTGTGCACTCGAGCTCCAAGCGACTTGAAACTAGATGCTTCATGTTGTATGGGTCAATTAAGACACTATTAGCTCCTGAGCCATCCTGTGTCTTTGATCTATCAAAGTACATGGTCCATAACTTGTCTATACACGGACCGTTTGGTGCAGTTGTACTACTACTACTATTGTTGCTACTGCTACTGTTATTATTGGTACAATTTATTGTACATGTTTCATTACCATCATTTGGGAAAGGAAGGATGCCGTACTGCGTGTCTGGTGATGTTGGAGTTAATTTTGCAAGATAACACCTCAATGTTGTTTCCAGGAGGTAGTTGCCAAACATGAGTTCTGCGAAGGCCAATGGCTCATTCTCGCCATTGATGGGAGTGACATTATGCATCATATACCTCTAGAATAACACTCGTATTTGGTTTTGTTTTCCCTTGTATGGAAGCCACATGTGCGACCAGTTTGTAGAAAAATATTCGTTCATCTTGTTGGACTAGTCTCTGTTGAGTAGTAAACCATATGTTTCCAGTATGTCCACAACAACTATGTTGATGCATTGGTGGACCCGACCATCATGAGATAGTCATATGATCACATATCAGAGTTCACCAATGGCTGGTACAGATGTTTGATCAAGTTGGATGATTCATGCAGATGTATCACTCCATTGTGCATTGATCTTTTTATTAATGGAGAGCGGCATGACATTGGCTATTGCGCCAGGATCGACCAAGAATTTGCGAACATTATAGTTGTGAACACTACAGTTGAAAACTTCAAATGAGAGTAGGAATGGATGGAAACCTAAGTTTGCTTCTTCCATCTAGAGTGTGTTTAGCACAGTGGAAAGTGATCCGAGAGGTGTGTTGTCTCTCCTTCTAGTAAAGGTTGCGCTATCTATTGCTCTTTGTCCTAGTGCGCACAGTAGGATGTCTCGTTGACTCTAGATCTGTGCTAACATGAAAAAAATGATGTTTGCGTGAGTTTTCTTCATGTCATCTACAATATTGTAGTCTAGAGGTGGAAGACTCACTGAGGTGTCCGAGGTAGTACTGATGTTCGTGTTGTCCAGCTGAGTGTTCTGCATTTTTCTGCTCATGGACGTACTCTTGTCCACCGCCATCTTCATGGACCTGCTTTGTGTTTTCTCCTTCGGGGCAACTAGTGGATCAACCTTCCTCAATAGCAGTATCATATTTTCTTATGCTTCCCCAAGTGTAAGGGAAGCCCCTTTACTCCTAATATTGCAATGGTCATTTTTCTTTGGCGGTTGTTTCTCGGTGTTCGTCTTTGATGCTTCTTGCGAGCACTGATACATGTTCACCACATGCCTAGAACTTGATGCTTCATTAGGTGTAGTATCTTCATCATTATCTTTGTCTTCCAACTGTTTCTTAATATTGTTGTCTACATCAAATGTATAACTGCATACAAAGCTTGTGACTCACTTCCAGTCCAAACAAGAGTTCTCAGGGTGGTGTTCTTTGTGGAATGAACATAAATCAAAATTTGCACACCTATCAAGGTGGAATATAGAGCCCTGTATAGTTTTTGGAGTGAACTAGTTGCTACCTGATGACATGCTTCCTTGTCTCTATCTAGACAGATGGTTTCTGTGGTCATGTTCATTTTTCATTGTTTAAGCTTGGACACTTCTATTTTCAAGTTCTTGATGAGGCAAGTGATGATTTCAATATCATTTGTTTCCTTGTCTCTACCTTTGCTCGCCATCGCTTAGGAATTTCTGCTCATGTCTTTGGAGTTCCTTGATGGTTTATCATCCTTGATGAGTTCAATCACACACAGGTCTTTCTCAATAGTAATAGCCTCTTTGTAGTTTTCCAATAGTGTTGGTTTTGCATCTTGCTTAATGAACTGCGCAATGTTGGTCGGCAGTACGGACATGTAGTAATCAATAGCGATGGAGTCATGAGGTTTGGTGTCCACTGCAAACTTGTTCAATATGTGTGTAAATCTCTGATTGAAATATTTTACCTTTTGTTTCCCCTCCATCTTCAGGATTCCCAATTCTTTGAGTAACATAGCTTAGGTCTTGTCATTAGCAAACTTTTCAAGAATCATGTGTTTGAATGCAGCTCATTTCTGTATGGATTTTGGTGGAAGTTTGTGATTCCATGTATCTACATGACCGTTCAAGGTACATGGAAACAATCTACATGCTACGTCGTCATACCGTACCTCGAGGCCCTGCAGCTGCAGGTAGAAGTTGTCCAAATGATCTTTTGCCTTCACTATGCTGTCACAGTTGAAATTGATGCTCATTCTCTCTGCTCGCTTTGTTATCCTTTGCAAAGCACCCGGGAGATCCAATGGTCCCTGAGTCATCCATTCCATATTTTAGTTAGCCATCTCTTCTTCTCCTTCATCCTCCTCCTCTCCTTCCGAATTTGACAATTTTGTCTCTGATTCTGTTGGTTCGTCTCTGCCATTGCCTCCTTCGTTGCCTTCCCCTCCACCTCTTGTACTAGAGTCTAATCCCAATATCACAAGGGTGTCTTATTCCCCTTATTGGAAGACTAGAGGTTCCTCTCCATCTTCGATAGCTTTTTCCAAACCTTCAAGTGTGGCAAGAACTGTTTCTTCCACTGACGATATAACAACCCCTGTGGGTGTGGCTTTTGGCTTCCTTGATGCATATGGAAGATGATGTATGACTAGGATTAGTCTAACTGCTTTCATGAACTAGTGAGTGATGGGATGGATGGAATGAAGGAGATGATATGGAATTGTGTGTTTAATGCTAAGAGGTGAGAAGTAACCAACTACAAAGTTTCTTGCAGGTGAGCGGAAGTGAAAGTTACTGCCTTAATCAGATGGTTGATAAGTGAGTGTGAGAGGATATTTAGCCATATACAACTGGTGGCCCTCCCTTTAGCACCAGAAATTTCGACAATGTTGGACCTGCCAACATTCAAGGGATCACCCTGGTATGAAGTCCCAAATAGACATCACACTATTTTGTGTGGGAGTCCCATCCGGTATGATGGCCCGATTGCCATTATCTTAAATATTTGCCTCAACTCTTTCTTGTCAGCATATGAGAGTGGTCTACTTTGCCTTCGAGTAGTGAGGTTCGGGTGCCTAGTGATTTCTAGTGTCACTTGTGTCAATGGTTCTTTCACTGTAGAGGGACAGGGTGGGAGTGAGTCCTAAGTTGGATGGGAGGAAGCCCCAAATATACTAGGAACACACAACACAATAGAACATTCACAGATTCCGAAAGAGAAGTCCACATGGATGTGGTAGTCACAACACACAAGGAAAGATAACATGTACAACACACAACAGAGGAGTTTTCATGAGTGCAATGATTGTTATATAAAGTTTACGTGAAAGGTATGTCTGATGTCTGGGGAGGTAACCAACATGGGCAGGATAGTGTTAACAACTCATACAACACAATTTCATTAATATATATGTAATACAACAAGTGAATGAGTTCAAGTGTTAAACACAGATTAAGAAAACATGCATTACAAGTGTTCAATATCAGTATTACAACAGTTACAATACATGTGTGAAAACGTGCTGGCCTATTAGCAAGCTTCTGAATTAAGCAAAAGTTCCAAGACACATCATTACACCATACATCACTATCCCCGTGGGAGGGGCATTGGAGACACTACTTACTCCTCAAAGAAAATATTACAGACTCTCAAGCCTATGTGGGAGGAGCCGAGGTGAAAATTCCTTTCATGTACAAATGAGGGGGTATTTATAGCCAAGATTGAAACTGACCCTTATGGTAGTTCGACTACCCTCATGATTGTTTGATTTCCATGACCTTTCGACTTTACATGACTCTTCGTATGACAAGTGGGGCTCTTGAACTTCCAAGTTACATTATATTGATTGACAGTATGGCCTACTATAGAGATGTGGATGACATGACTCATGACAAGACTCGAAATGACAATGTTGGTAAATTCGTGTTGCTACTAGTGTGCATGTCTAGCTACAGTGTTTTTGGGTGATGGACGTCCTCATGGCGTGTCGCAACTTAACCTCCACATGGAAAAGTGCGCGGAGTCTTCGATCATCACTGGGTTTGCTTGATGTTGCATTTGCACATTTCTCCTTGCTTACATGTTTGCATGCTTGAAAGGATTGCCCATTCACAAAAAGTGCATGTTCATTTCTCTATCCATCCGTGAACACATCTTGCATGTTCGCTCATATGTCCGTACATGAACACATATTTGCATGATCGTTCATTCGCGAGCACATCTCCCTGCATGCGTCATTTGTTCATCTGTTGGTGAACATGTCCTTTTGCATGTACTCTCTTTATTCATCCCATCTGTCATCGCGCCATGCGTGTTCATGTACTAGTATCTATAGTCACTCATGACAAGACGACATCAAATCCATAAACCTCCTGGTCTACCATGATGTATGATCATTTCGGATGTAGGTGATAGAGAGAGGAGAAAAGGTTACATGTTGTGAGCTAGGATGGAGGCTCCGGGCACTACTAGTGAAAACTGCATAGAAGTCACTACGTGATGGAGATGGGAAATCTGGATTGACATTGACTATCCACGAGATCTGGCTCAGCTGGAGGACAAAACTATGCAATTTTTTAGAGGAGCAGTCCGGGTTGCAGGAAAGCTGGGTAGAAAAAAATCTACTTAATTTTTGGAAGGAGTAGGTAGTGGGAGCTCGGTAGCCAAAATTGTACAATTCTTGGAGGGAATTGGTAGTTGGATTCTAGGACCTTGGCAGCAAAAACTACAATTCTTGGAGGGAACTAGTAGTCAGCTACTAGGGCTTGGAATAAAAAACTGTGCAATTCTTGGAGGGAACTGGTAGTTAGCTACTGGGAGCTGCAGGTGGGGAAAAATATGTTGATGCTGGGAGGATGGCTCACTGATCACCTCTCTACAATTTCTAAGCTGGGCAGGCTACTGGGCAACAGAGGGATTGCTCATGAAAACTGCGCAGTTTTCCAGGTGGGCATTCAGTCAACTGACCTGTATGCTAGCTAGAATAACTACGCAATTTTCTGAGGGAGATAGGGACTAGCACTAGGTGTCTATCTAGCCTATTTGCGCAATTTTCTCAGTTAGTGGAGTGGGAAATTTTTGCAACAAAAGCGCAATTTTTTAGGGGAGTTAATCCCAAGGTGACTACCAGGGCAAACTCTTTGGTTGGCCAACATGAAGGTTGAGTGATCTACTTGCGGTAGCACAACCTGAAATGGCTTGCCTCATGCTTCTACATTGTTCTAATGATAGTCGATCAAGTCGATGGTGGGGAGAAGGTCCGGATGTATGAGGGGAATCTGGTTGTCAGAACTTTAGCAAAATGACTAAGTGTGTGAACGAGTGAAAAGGTGCATACGTGATCTTGCAAACACACACTTACATGACTTGACTACGAGATAACTCAAACCATCCAAACACATATTCTCAACATGACTGGCCAACGGTGTGAGCAACAAGCGTGAAGCTTGTGATTGATCGTTGGTCGACCGTGATGACACTTGCATGATAGTGTATATGACTTCGTGTGTGAGCGCGACAGATTTACATAGTAGACACAACATGTACACATGAAGCGAAGACCTCCTATATGACTAGAACATGGTTGCAAGCATGACATTGACATCAACATGAAATTTTTTTCAGTGGAATGATCAAGCAAGGTGGGTACGAAGACTCACATGAGCTCACAAAGTGAACTCGAGTGCGTGCAGTCATCAAGTAAAACTCTCAAAGGAGGCCCCGAAATTGGATGAGGGCCAATAATTTTTAGGGTGTTGCAGTCGCTACAAGAATTTCATACATGACTCTTGGACTTCCACTTATTCATATTTTACAATTATTACAATAATACATCATGACATCCACATCGTCATCTAATGAAACTGGAAATATGACTATCTTCAATAACTAGGACTAATAATGACGGATAACATGGAATTTCTCCATTCGAAACATGGATAGAACTTGTTTCTTTGTTTCTTGATGTAGGTTCAATTCGTAGACATCCTAAACCTCCAAAGGGTCTTTGATGTGATAGAGTCTTCAGGGGAATTTGATCATCAAGATTCAAGTGTGTTCTTCATTATTTAGATGCTTCCTTTGTTTGTTTTGTTTTCGCAATCTTCCTCATGTGTACTTGCGATGATGTTTCTGGAATACCTGCATCTGCAATCACTCATGAAAAGAAACCATTAGCCTGAAACTCTCCTATTCTACCATGTTTTATGAATATTTTATGTTCATTCCTTTTCATTGCACTCAAGGGGGATAAAATGAGCTTTCGAGCTCCTAATGCACTTTGAAATGCTAAAGGGTTGAAATGGAAAGGATTTATGGCTTCAGCATGCACTCATATGCTCAAGAGAGATATACAGTCAAGGTAGGGCACAAGGGGCAAGTCCAAAGAATGAAGGAGAAGGCTTCAAGCTTCCCAAGTGCATTGTGTGCTCAAGGGAGAGAAATAGGGCATAGGATGCACTACCGAAGACTAAAGGATGTGTCTTTTTGCCTTTGGAGTGTGCTCATAAACTCAAGAAACCAAGGAGGGTGCATGGTGCAAGTATGAAGGCTGAAGGAGGAAGCTTCATGTGTTTGTGTTTTTCTAATGCACTCAAGGAGGGCTCATTCCTTTAGGTTGAAGGAGTTCTCTCAAGGAGGGTACATTCGTTCAGATCGAAGGAGTGCTCTCAAGCAGGGTGCATTCCTTTAATTTGAATGAGTTCTCTCAAGGAGGGAACATTCCTTTAGGTCGAAGGACTTCTCTCAACAAGGGAACATTTCTTCGGATTGAAGGAGTGTAATCAAGGAGACGAAAGAGGGTGCATGGTGCAAGTCTGATGGTTGAAGGGTGAGGCTTCATGCCTTCAGAGTGCGCTCATTCTCTCAAAGGGTCTAGGGCACAAATGGCACATCAGGGAAGGCTAAAGGGTGAATCTTAAGGCCTTTAAGGTGTGCTCATGCACTCAAGGAGGGTGCACTTCTTCGAGTCAAATAAGTGCGCTCAAGTAAGATTTAGCTTTTCAATGAGGCACAATTCAGAAAAATCAAGGGGAAGGTTCCTAAGGAGTACACTCGGCATTGTTGAAGGGTGCAAAGCACACTTTTGAACAAGAGAGGATTCTAAATCAAGCCTTTTGAGTGTGCTCAAGTGCTCTTTGGTTTAACGGGTTGGGAGATAGGACAAGGGGCGATCATGATGAATTTAAACTTAAGGTCATGTTCAACTCATACCAAA
The DNA here is from genome assembly GCA_000404065.3 of Pinus taeda. Classification (NCBI taxonomy): domain Eukaryota; kingdom Viridiplantae; phylum Streptophyta; class Pinopsida; order Pinales; family Pinaceae; genus Pinus; species Pinus taeda. The sequence continues at coordinate 55,471 of APFE030277122.1, forward strand.
TCATTGAGAAAACTTAGACAAGCTTGAATAATGATAAATATACATCACAACACCACCTTTTACACATTCCCCAATTACAACAAGTGAAGTGTGTGTGACTGCGACCCAAAAGTGTCGTTTTACTATGACAAATATGGTATGACCATGGAATGCACTTAGATATTTCTAATCAATACAACATAACTTGAGATCATTCAAGAACACTTGAAACACATAACATAACATGGGAGGACACTTGATGATCAAGGCAGAACTATATACAACAATGATAATAGGCTCCCAAATTTGAATGTGGTGAAATTTTGGAGGGTGTTGTAACAACGACAACAGTAAGTTAAAGGTGTTATTAGTTGCGAGAATCCCTTAACAAGATTCTTGTAGTATGTACAAAGACCAAGGAATATCTTCAACTATATTACATTTTTCGAGGAAGGCTACACAATAATAGCCCTTAATTTCTCCCAATGTACCTAGACCCAGTTACCTTTGATTACATGCCCTAAGTAGAGCAGCAATGTCATCCCAATCTCACACTTGGATTCTTTTGCCTAGAGTTCTTAATCCTCCAAAATTCCCAATACCTTGTCCAAGTGTGCAAGATGGTCCTCCCAAGTCTTATTGTAGATAAGTGTGTGATAAAAGATTACAAGGATGTACTTCCACAACTATTCATTGAATACATGGTTCATACAGGACTGAAAAATTTATGGGTGCATTAGTTAGCCCAAATGGCATAACCAAAAAATCACAGTGCTCATAATAGTACCCGAAGACAGTCTTTGCCAATGTCCTACTCTCGAACCTAGATCTAGTGGTATCTTGAATGAAGATCTATGTTTGAAAAATATATGGCTCCCCTCAACTTGTCCATCAACTCACCTATTCTGGGGATGAGACCTTACGGCCTTGCTTCCCATTGTCATTGCCATTGTAGCACGTATGTGGCCTAGCCCATAAGGACCATGCGGACTTGACGTCATCCCTATTGGTTTTTTATTTTTATCTTGTTAAGAGCCTGATAGTCAATACATATCCACAAGGTACCATCCTTATTCTTGGTCATCACCACTCAAGAAGTGAAAGGATTGGAATTAGGTTGGATATAACCTAACCTTAAAAAATCCTTAATGGTGTTCTCAATCTCATCTTTTTAAACCTTGGGATATTCTTAGGGGCTGGTAATGATAACTTTCATTCCTTCATCCAACCCTATAACCTATTCAAAGCCTATGTTTGGTGGTATACCTGGAAGAATGTCAACAAAAATTTTCTAGCGTTTATGAAGCAATACCTGAATTCCATTTGGATGTCATTGAGGTTTTTCGGACTATCTTTTGTCTATACTAAAACACTCATTACCCACTCAAAGTCACCCCACCTTAACTCCACTTCCATGCTGTTAGATGATGCTACCTTCTATGGATACCAGTGCATGGCCATCAAAACTACCCTTTTCCATCAATTTCATTAGTGAATTCCATCTCCATGTTCCTATGGTTAGTAGTGTATGACCCAATGTAATAAACCCATTGAATTCCTAGCACCACATTGATATTAGGTACATCCACCATGAAGAAATAATAATTCATTATATAATTACCCATGGTTAGCTTCATCTTGGGGACATATGTAGTGAAATCCATTTGATGGCCACCTAGTAGGCTCCCACAATTCCATGAAACTTCTTTGTTAGATTCTCTCTCTAATCAAATAAGTTTGCATCTATGGTTTTATGTGAAGCTCCACCATCATTTAATATTGTTATCATGTTCCCTACTAAAACTCCTCTTACTCTAAACTTATGATACTTGGGGAATCGTAACATGAATGTGATAATAGGGGATTTTCACCTAACCTGTGACGTATCACCCCCAATTTATGGTGTCCTTGTCCCTATACCTGCTCTAGTATTGGCTCCTCATCCTCTTCATTTTTTTCATTCTCTGACTACATATCAATATAGTGGGCCTTTCCCACCTTATCCTTTCCCTAACACCTATGCCTCGATGCCTAAGAATCCTGAAAGTTGAAGAAAATATTCTTATTTCTCAACTCCTTTTGGTTATCCTCATCCAAATTCAATTTCCCAATCCCTTCCTTTTGAAAAGGTTTGACTTCTTTTCTCTTCTAGTAAAAGGAGGGATTAGGAGGGAATCTTCGCTTAGGAAAAATGTCTTACATCTCCTTGTCTCTTTTAACTACATCATGAAGTGTGGAAGTGTTGGATTGATGGGCCTTGTTTAGTCAATTTAACGTCTTAAATTTCTCTACATAAATTATCAATCCGGGTATCGTAAACTAATGAAGTGTGGTGCACCATATGTGCTTAGTTAACATTTTTCTTACTTCATTGTTTTATAGATTTTATTTTGTTTTGGGATTTTGTTTTTGTTGATCTCCTAAAGTGTCTAATGCAGATGGAAATCCTATTCTAAGGTCTTAAGAATACTTTTAAAGGTCAAGTATGGATGTAGATTTCAAGACAAGGTTTGTCCCTAATGGTAACTTCCAAAACTTAGCACTTCAAAAGATCTCAAAACATGTTATTGATGGAATTAGTACTTAAACAAAAGTGTAAATATGCAACTACTTTAAATCAAACAAAAGATGAAATATTGATCATGAAATCACTGTCTCTGCTGCTTTCCTAAATACCGAAATAAAAGTTAAGTTATTGCACTCAAAGAAATCCAAAAATTGCAAGTAAAGTAAAGCTAAAATCAAATTACATCAACTCATATTCTGACCCCTCACCATTGGAATCGCTCTGGCTTTTGAAGGTAATCATAAACAACTTGAGCAATCTGATATTTAATTTGCAGAAAATAAAACTAATATTAAACTACACATTCATAATTCAATCCCTCACCATTCGTTTCTCTCTGGCGTTTGGAGGTAACTGAAAATGACATGAGAAATTCAATAACTAACTTGCAGAAAAACAAACTAATATCAAACTACGCATTCATACTTCAATCCCTCACCATTTGACTCGCTCTGGCTTTCCGAGGTAACTGAAAATGACATGAGTAATTAATATCTAATTTGCAGAAAGGTAAACTAATATCAAATTACACACTCATACTTCAATCCCTCGCCATTAGTCTCGCTATGGCTTTCGGAGGTAACTAAAAATGACATGAGCAATTTAATATCTAAAATAACTAACAAAGAAAATGAATAAGACTGAAATCAAAGTATAACTGAAATTGAAAAGCAAAAAAAACAAAGTCAGCAGAGAGGCAAATCTCATGTCACTATTTGATGCAAAAACATGTAAATAAAAACTAATCTACAATCAACTGGTTGAACACACAGGTTCAAACGGTTCAACGTTAGTTAGTCGAGAAAATCCCTACCCTACTAGCCCTTTCAACATCAATCTGCGGAGCGTGGACTAAAGTCTCGCCCGAAGCAGTATGGGGGGATGCAGGAACCAAGTTTCCACACCCCGAGATATTTGTGATGTTGTTTTGTACCCTAACCCTTCCTTCATGCAGACCGATAAACCTTTTAGGGATTATCATTGCACTTCTCTTATTAGTCCTCAAAACCTTCGTGAAGGTCTGCGATAGTCCTTCATGGACCCTAAATAGGAAATTCAGATGCTTACGTGCCTTTGTAATTACTCTTACATTTTTTGTCGACCCAAATTAGCTTAAGTAGCAGTTAACTTCAACATACATTATGATTATCTTCATGTAAATAGATATTATTGCTTATCTTCATATGAAAAAGTAAAGCACATAGATTCACGCATCACTACAACCTTAAATCAGAAACTCAGTATTCAGCATAACATAATCAAATACATTCATAACATAAGTAAAATAGCTTATACAGAGATATTTCCTGAATAATTATCTTTATTGATGGTTCAAATCTCTAGTATAGACTGTAACTTCCCTACACACATAGCTGTAGGGGTCCACGCACTCAGCTGCAGACTTCTACCCTAGGCCTCTGTGCACTCAAATGCAGAGCTTCCTTCCTATGCTAAGACTCTTCGCTCTTAGCTCCTATAGATGCATCCACTAATTGCCCAAAAACTTACTAAGAATTGAACTGACTTAGACTCTTCTAAGACTCCCTTTTTATACATTCCCATGGTTCGCATACCAAGGGTGGATCTCATCAAGTCGACACAAACTTCCTAAACTAAGGGCATAAACCCTTTTTGATTGTATACATCTTTGTTATCTGCACCCACAAAATGTAGAGAGTTTACATTCCTTATACAAAACTTGGGCCTTTTGCCCCAAAACTTGGGCTTTTAACCCCAAAATTGACCCTAGGGGACCCATTCCAAAGAAGCCCCCAACACAAATCTGGTGACTCACCCTGAGTCACTTGGATGGTGTGGAGATCTTGTCACAAAAACCTCCCAGCTCCAACTATACAGCTGCAACCTCGGTGGTACACTACGTCATTGCTTACTTAGCCTCCTCCACCAGCTGCTCCATCACTGGTTTTGCGCTATCTGCATGTATTTTCTATTTTGTTGCCTATAAATTGGCCAATTTCCCTTCAATGGAGGCAATGAGTACATAGGCTTCCTCTAGCTAAGGCCCCAATTTAGCCTTTAGTACTACCTCCCTATGATGAGCTGCATCCACCTGTTTCTTTAGTTCCTTCACTTCCTGTAGCTTCGTTAACCTCTACGTGATGGCGACAATGTGCGTCATTGCTTTGAACTTGTCGTACCTTTGCTACAACTCCCATGCCTCAATTTCTATTCTTTGTAGGTTGGGATCTTCCTACAAACTCATAACTACTTCGAGTACATGTTCGAAGAGCGCAATGCAATCCTTTGATGCAGTATTGATAGCTGCAACAACATCTTTGACAGTGATATCACGTTGCTCTCTAAATTTTGGTGGAATCAAAGGATGGGCCCTCAACTCAAGTTCAGTGAACTTAAGGTTCAATTCAAACTAAACCTTAGCTAGCACTATTCGTGCCTCATGCACACCTGCAGCGAACTTCTATATTCTTGTGTAAACTGGCACGTCTTTCGGGATGTTCATCTCTAGAATAGTCCAGCATGCTTGAGCCACTACAACTGTTGTGTGCTCATTCTTCTCTGTGATTTCTTAAGAATATCAATCACATATGTCTTTTCTACGAACATCTAGGCATTGTTCACCTTCTGCTCGCTAATAACGTTCAAGGCACATTGTTCCTGAGCTAATATTTCCATGACCACACCATCTAGTAGGGTGTGAAGGGCTTCACTTGGAAGCGTAGTGAAGTTTAATCCGAATTTCTTGAGGGCACTAACAATAGCCCTGTTAGCCTCTGTTTCTACGGTCAATGCACCATTCGACAGCATGATGGCTCAAGGATCCATTGAACGGACCATCTCTGTTGCATCTGAGGTTCCAGGTGACAAACTGATCGATGCCATGTTGCGCCACCCTACATTGGTCTACACTCGAGTAGCCTAGATCTACAGCTCATACAGACCTATTTGAATGGCGACCAAGGCATGTTTCTATTGCTACTCGAACTACTACAGCAATTCCGTGGTCGCATCCTACACTGTATCATTGATATCATTCAAATCACCCTCTACCAAGGTGATTGGGTCAAGGGATGATTTGTTGGCCTTTGACTTCTTTCACAACCCAACTTTCTCCTACTCCCTTGTGCGCTTAGCTTGGAATGGAGTAGTCTTTGGGTCTGCTCCTCCTTATTTTGAGCACTACGCCTCCTCCTCTGTCTATGAAGAAGGTGACTTCCTACTCCTATCAAATTCACGCTCTTCTTCCTCCTCCCTTTCCTCCTACTCTTTTGTCATACACTCTACTTTGGCTTTGTCCTCAGCTTCCTTCCTCCATCTTTCAGCCAGCTGCTCCATCTTTAATCTAGCCTCTTCCTTTTTTTCTTTGCAGTAAACTTACTAGACCTAGCTGATAAGTCTGAGGTCATGCACCATTCTACTAGCCAACTTTCCAGAACCATGGCGATTGCATCATCCGTTGCCAGGTATGGTAGATCATACCATTTTTGTGCAGGGTCCTTTCGCACTCTGATGGAAACACAATGGAAGTTCACCTTGAACTCCACATATTTAAACAACTACTTAAAGAAAGTCGATGAGAGTCGCAGCTTGCATTGATTGCAGTGGGGATGCTTGATTCCATAAGAATCCAAAATATCTTGTTGTCCTTGACCCTTTGGGGTCCTTGGTGGCCCAGAGTGAAGTGAACTTCGCTGCTTCTCACAACTCTAGTGCAATTGGAGGAAATTAATTGTCCGCTAGTAAGCCCCATGCAACTAGTACAATCAACAATAACAGCCATGCATAGTGGAAGACCTTGCTTTGGTCTTGTGCTTCTCTACATTTTGTGAGGAACTCATTCCAGGGGTAGCAAACCCATTTAAGTTGTACGTCATCCACACACTGGGCTGCTAAATATACAACCGGTGTTGGCACTTCATCTACGCAACACTTCCTCGTGATTTTGCCCACTAAGATCTGGGTGGCTACTTTAACCGCAGGGTCAGTTATGCTGGAGATCGAGTAGTTGTGTGGCTTCTTGGCAAGCTTGAACTTGTCCTTCATTCATTCGGCAAGCTCGTGCTCACCCGTCTTTCTGCTAAATGCCATGGCCGGATTCAAGCCTGAATGTGGGAGCAAAGTGATCCTATGGATCATCATGTCAGTGATTGGTATCGAATCTCCTAACCATAGGTACCCATCGTGCACCAAGCATAATAGTTGCTTGATCAGTATCAACTACATGGGTGTATGGTTGTAATGCGGCACCCATAGTAGGTTCAACAGTCCTGTCTTATCCACCCCTTTTATCCACTCTCTTGGCTCCATCGCGATCACACTAGAGTCTTTATAGAAGAAGCGATGCATAAATGTATCAGTCACCAAGTGGGGAAAGCACTTTGTGTCTACCAAATCCCAATCCTCCAGCTTCAAATAGGGGATGCGTGCTAATCACGGTCCTTCCAATGTGATTTTGTCTGGCAACAATATGCTGAAAAGTGTGATTTTGTTCTCATCGATATCCTTTGGTACCTTCACCTTGGCTCAGCACAGTGGGACATATGGTGGCAGCTTTGAGATAGGGTCTACCCCCTTAACGTCAATGTCTTATGTCCCCATGTCAATGTCTTCCACACCCATACTGATGTCTTCTATGTCCTCATCAAGTTCTAGGTCTACTACCCAACCCTTCTCCTGTGCAGTAGGTTTTTCTTTCTTCTAGTGTTTCCTTGGTGACTCATGCACCTGCTGTGTTACTTTCTGCTTAACCTTCTTCATCTTGGGACCCTCTTTGGGTGGCGTAAGACTCGGCCTGGGCAACCTCAATGATTTTGGTACTTCTACAGATACCTCTACACTCGCTACCTTTGAGGAAGCTCCCTTAGCTTCCATCACTTCTCCAACACTTACAGTCTCCATGGGTGCTGACATAATGCTAGTTAAAAGCTCCTAAGTTTCCTTCGGCAATTTCTCAAACACTGAACTCACTACCAAAGCCTTGAAATAGTCAACATTCATGCGCGCTTGATAGCTCAACACCTCAATTCTCAAAATGCCAAGTGTTTTTTGTTGGTTGACCATCTGTAATTTATAGGCAATTTTGAATTTGAATCCAACCATTCGCCCCAAATTTGTTCATAAATGCTAGAGTGGCGGTAGATTTTCAAATATATTTCTCTTAAATTCCAACTTAATTATCCCCCCCCAACTCCATTTAACCATTTTCCCACTATCAAGTCATGAACAGTGACCATAGGGGTCACTTTCCAACTACCTTGTGTGGTCTCTCTTTCAATATCGCAACTCTCCTTGCACTTCTGTTGACACTGTGACAATCCTCCATTCTGTGCAGTACCCCAACCATGAAACTCTACAACCCAAGCAATGTAGTTATAGTCTCACACCTCCTTTCAGCTGTCTGGAGCACTAAGTCTATGCTTCCTCCATATAGTCATCTAGCTAGATCCCCGGTGTATGGCTTCAAGTAGCTACCATTCACCTTCCTTAGGAATGGCTCTCCATTCAACTTCACCAACTGAACTTCTCCACCATCATTAATCTCCTTAACAACATAAGGCCCTAGCGAATTCATCCAAAATTTTCCTGGAAATTTATCAAACTTGTTGTCATATGAAACACTAAATCATTTACCTTGAAGGTGTGCAGTTTGATGTCCCGATCGTGCCATGCATTTTCATGCTCCTTTTGAACTTGCTAATGGAATCCAACCAAAAACCTATCTCCTTCCAGTTATGTTAGTTGCATGAGCCTTTCTTCCATGGCTCTGTGATCTATCATTCCTGTGAATGTCGCTATGCGCAGACTCGGTACAATGTATTCCATTAGCATCATAGCTTCAATGCCAAAAACTAGCCTGAAAGGTGTTTGTCTAGTTAGCTTCTTACAAGTTGTTTTGTAAGCCCATGGCACCGCAAGTACGTGGACATCCAAATCATTTCTTTGTGCATTACAAACCTTTCTCAGCATGCTCTCAACTATCTTATTAAACCCTTCTACCATTCTATTAGCTTGCAGGTGATATGGCGTACTTTTCTAATGGTAAACTTGAAATTCCTCCATCAACGCGTTGATTGTTTCATTAAGAAAATGCATACCACGATCACTCATTAAATTTTTCATACAACCAAACCTCGTCAGCATGTACTCAAAGATGAATTTTGTTGATGTTGTGCTTATACAGTCCTTCACAGGCTACGCCTCCACCCATCTAGTTAAATAATCATTCGTGGTGATGATGTACCATGCACTTGTCTTCTTTCCTAGAGGTTGAATTGGTCCTACAAAATCAATCACCCACTTCTCAAATTGTTGTGATGATATTTGTTGATTAAGTGGCATCTCACCCTCTATGATGTTCTACTAGTCCTTTGGTATGCATCACATGCCCTACAATAAGCTTTTCAATCCTTATGCAGAGTCGGCCACCACAACCCAGTGCATAGAATCATCTGTATTGTTGCTTTTCCCACATAATGTCCTCTCATGGCTCCTCCATGAGCTTCAATGAGGATGTTATTTTGTTCAAATTCTCGCACATAACATTGCAATATTTCATCTAATCCCATTTTATACAATTTCCCTGCAATGACAAAAAATTTTGTCGCACGCACCACCAATTCCTTTTCTTGTTGGCTAGTATACCCTTCAGGAGTCATTCCCATCATTAGGAAGTGTATAATATATTCAAAGTGACTATCCACAATGCACACTATAAAGATTTGTACATCAAGTAGTCCTTCCTCCAAATTAGTAGGCTCATCTACTATTTCAATGTGAGAAAGATGATATGGTCTAGCATTCAATTGTCCTGGTTTCACAGTAAGTTCAAAATCATATTCTTGACACTGTAACAACCATATACATATTCCCCCCCAAACACAGGCTTGTTCGCCAAGTACTTCAATGAAAAATGGTTTGTATACATCTTAAAATGATTGCCTACAAAGTAGTGCCTAAACTTCTGGAGCGTGTATACAAAAGCTAGACCTTCGCTCTCCGTCATTGAATAATTCTCCTCATCTTTAGATAGCTTCCTACTTGCGAATGCTATAAGATGATCCAATTCTCCCTCACCAGCCTGTATCAGTACTTCTACCAGTGTAATACATGACGCATCCACCTACACATGAAATTCCTTCTTCCAATCTAGGAAGACTAGGATCGGCGCTGTTACACAAAAATACCGTCACCATGACTATTTGCAGTCAGTATGGGTCTATCATCACTTATATTTTCCTCCTAAGCAAGTCTCAGACCTCAGCGCTTCATGTCAAGCTTTGAAAATGAGAGAAAGATATTAAAAATCAATAAAGCTCTAGTTCCACACTTTCTCTCACCGTTACCTATGGTCCCACACCCTTTGTTCATGTTACCTGCGGATCTGCCCACTCTGTCTGTAAAGGGGTGGGTGCGGACCCCTATGAAAGTAAAAAAGGTGCAAGTTTATTCTAAAAAACTCACTTTGGGTTAATTCTAGATGATTCTAGAAGGAATTTTGACGTGGATTGTTCGCTTCAAGGTGGTTCATGCATCCAAAAATATAAGGAGCTAATCCCTTGATAAGAGGAGCTATCCTTTTGAAGGAGGGCTTTATCCCTTTGAAGGAGGACCTAATAACTTCCCTCCATTGTTCTATAAATTAAGGCATTGGGCTAGTTGCTAGAGAGGTTGGAAGCTGAACATTTTTAAGGGTAAATGCTGATGGAATTAAGACTTCCTAGTTAAGCTTGAGAGGAGAGATCACTACCAATTGGGCTTCATTGGAAGTGAGTGAAACTTGTCAAGTAGAGGAGACTTCTTGCTGGACCGGGAGGAGCTTGTCACACAATACAATCAGATTCATTTTCTCACAAATTGTCTTATGTGGTTTTGTTCATAAATTCCTTGATCATTATGAATGGATATGCTTTATGACATGGCTTTCAGTGCATTAAATTTGTTTGCTTGTTTGTGTTTGCAGACTTCTACGAGAGAGCTCAATTTGGATCAAGGAGCGAGGCTTCAAAAACTTGCATTGGACAAAGGTAGGCCTAAAACACTTGTTTGCCTTTGTTTTTAATTGCATATTTAGAGAAAGATAGTTTTTGATTGGCTTTCTTGTCACTAGATATCTTTAGATACTAGGAAGGTCGAGCTTGTCCACAAAATCGACTCATTCCGTGTGACAAATTGGAAACTCCACTGGGGACTTGATTTTTCCTTATTTTTACTTTGACTTGAGAAACTGTGTTTTGTTTCTGTTTTTGGCTTGTTGTGTGTGGAATTGGGTGGATTTAGTAGATCTAGGATTATTTTTTGTTTTTCAAAACTTTAGGAGAGGAACGCACCCTCGGCTTGCAACACAGTGCAGACTTATCCGCACTTTTGCTTTTGCACACAGAGCGTTCCCGCACTTGTGTGAACTGCGGGCCTGCGGACCCTGCTAAAATTTTGAAAAACTTAAGATTTTCTCTTCTAGTATTTTTAGTATTTGTTTAGAGATTGTTATCCCCTGCCCATACCTACATGTGACTTGTTAAGAACTTTCCTTAGGTTAATTCCATTGGTGTTAGGGTATTAGGTGAAATTCCTAGATGTTTTGGTTGTCAGTCTTGATTTTCATTTTTGTCGTGTAGTAGCTAAGAGCTTAGAAGCTATAGAAGCCTCAGATCACCTTGGTTTTTGCCAGGCCTTCTTATGAGTCTGACTATTTGCAAAATCTACCTTTGTTGAGGAATCCATCTTGTGTTTTCTCTTTACGAAACTTCAAAAAAACTTGTGTTAAAAGTTTGGATTTCATTTTTAAGAAATAAAACAAAATTGGTTGTTTTTTGACTAATTTGTGATTCTGGACAAGTTAGTCCTTGGTTTGCTTATAGCTGAGTAAAACATCCTTGAAAAAGCCATCTTGTAAGCTTTTACTTCAAATAGTTTTTTATAGTTTATAGATCTTAAGATTTGCTTTGTCCATAGCTTTGAGTGTTTTATAAAAATAAAAAATATCTCTTTTGGAAAAGTTTATTTTTGTAGTATTTGATCGTTTGAAAGAAAAGGGAAATTTTTGTGAAAATAACTAGTTGTCTCGTTTTGAGCGCATTGGAAAAGACAAAAACGCTTGTTTTAATTTGTTTGTTAAGAAATATTTGTGTTTACAAGCATTTGCATTCTCAAACTCTTTCCTAGCTAGAAGTTCATTGAAGGGAAAAGATTGCTTAATCATCTTTAATGCATTTTTAGTGATTTTGAGTCGAGTCTTCACACCACGAGTTTCATCTCTGCACCTCTTGACTTAAAGAAAAACCAATAAAAATAATGCTTAAAGTAAAATCAATCTAGTAATATTTTTATTTCTAGGGCTCTATTACACCAACATAGCTTAGGCTAGTGTCTTGGAGTAGGGAGTAATTAACTCTCCAAGATAGTAAAAAAAACTAGTTGTATCTTGCGGTAGGAGAAAAATCCAACTGTTGCATCTATTCTCTAGGAAAGTTCCTCTTAAAGGAGAAGCACGAGATCGTGTTCAAACCAGTGTGGGAATCAATCCTTCCTCATTGGGAATGACGCCAGATATTCACGTATTAAAAATGGTAAACCTCGGATTAACCATTGTCGAGGAGCCTGGAGTCACTTGTCGGTAAACCTTGGATTATGTCAAGGAGCCTTCAAGGGGATTAGGCTTGCTACTCTGCCCTTGCGTACGTATCGGATCGTAGACTGTTCCCCCAGGTATATTTGTTTCCGTTGGTGACCATAGTGACCATATTCTATAGTGTTCTTCCTAAGGTGACAGTGGTGGGAAGATCCCACTGTACCTGGACCAGACGTCGGTTAGACTCACTTGGATTTTCTGGGGGGTTCTCTTTACTCAATAGGGTTTAGTGGAGGAACTTGTGCCAGTCTATTCATTAAGCAGGTTGCCGGGGTAACTGTTCCAACCACCATTTCTGCATTGAACTCTGTGACATTGGATTTCATGACCAACTAATGTTTTCAGTATGGAAAGTTACTATTTGTGTGTGGTTTGATCTCCTAGATTCTTTAGGCGTGTGATTCAATTTGTTTGGTTCTTTAGAGGCTTTAGGTGGTTTTCATTGAGATTTTACTTTGTTTTCGTGTGAAGTAGTTAAAATATCTAATCGTGGCTGAATTACCGAGGAAGTTCTGTAGAATTCGAGGCCAACCTCCTGAGTTTTCACCGAGCCACCCTGAAGGGCTATGAGCCCTGGTAACTCCTAGAGACAGTAGAGTTGGGTCACTCGAAGAAGGAGAGTCTTCTTTGGTGGTACATAATGATTTTCAAGATTTAGTAGCAGATTATAATACACAGTCTGTGTCTGTTTCCGAAGTTACTCGTAGTGTTTCATCTACTAGTGATATAGGTGAAGAACCTAAAATATCTGAACCTGAAACTGAGACTGCTGCTACTCCAACATCAGGGTTTAACTCTCCAACTTTGAGTGGTCCTGGTTCACCCAGGGTAGAAAGAGTAATTACCCAAAATCTTCCTTCTGGACTAATAGCTATTGAAGAACTTGCTACTCCGGAAGAAAAAGAAGGCATCCCTATCCCTAAAAATCAACCTGTTATAGAGCTTAGGGAGTGTGAATCAATCTTTTACAGTCCACCTAGGAGCAGTGCTTGGTATCTTTCATTGACTAACTTTTTGGAAAACCTGGGACTAAGTTTTTCACCACCTCATATTTCTTATCACCCAAAACCTAGGGGTTACTATCCTCCGTTAAATATGTCATGACAGTCATCCAGGTTTTCTCAATCTCCAGAAACCTTTTTGTACGGTGGTCCTTCTGTTCCCGCTGGGTATCAGTCACTTTCTGGTACTTTTTCGGGAGCATCTCCTCAACCTATTGAACAAGGGTTATTAACTGGAAATAATGGTACTAAGCCATTGAGTGTAGAAGATATTCTCATGATGTCGAGTACTATTCCCAATCCTCAACCTCAAGGTGGCCAGTCACCGCCTGCGGGATAGCCTCAAAATCCTCAAGTATCGCTTGGGGGGCAACCTCAAGGTACCCAGTTTGTGCCTAGGGGGCAACCTCAAGGACATTACATACCTACAGTCAACCCCAGACTCAATATGTACCTGAAGGTCAACCCCAGACTCAATATGTACCTCAAGGTCAACCCTAGTATGAATATGTACCTTAAGGTCAACCCCAGTATCAGTACGTGTCTCAGGTTTATCAACCCCAAGGTCAGTACCCAACCCAAGGTTACCAACCACCTTTCGGTCAATCATATGTTCAAGGATATGGAAATGTACCGTTGAATTATCAGCCCTACCCTCAACCCAGTTATGGTCTTCAATATTCTCAACCTGTTATGGGTCCATACCCCGGAATGAACTTAGTGTGGGATCCATCTCAATCCCAACAGGTCTTGCAACTGAATGTACATTTTTCATCTCAAACTGGACAACCCTTGGTTTCTGGTTCACCCCAGCAACCTGTCCAGTCTACTATTCAAACTTTTGCACCTTCTATAGTTTCTCAACCTGGGCCTAGTACTCTACGTACTCCGCCTCAAACGGCTGCTGCAACTGCTGCAACATCTGTTCAATCTACCCCACCTACATCTAGAGTATCAACAGCTCCGGTTTCTACTGTTCCTGTATCAACTCCTCAGACATCCTTACCTCAGTCTGGACCCATGATTCACACTTCGGGTCAAATGCCTATAGGACAACCTGATTCAAGTACGGTTGTCACAAGTCAACCTCAATTTATTTATCAACCGTACCAAGGACAATACCAATTCGGTCCTGCTATGCTGTAGCCAGTCTATCAGTATCAACCGTACCCTGGGTATACATATGAACAACCTCAACAACCCCAGTACGGTCCGGTTAATCCTAGTTTTCCGGGAGGATATAATATCCCAAATGCAATTCTGATTCCTAGTTATCCTAGATATCCTCCTCCCGGGACTGGTCTGACGACCTAGAGTTTTAGGGACCCTAATCGTCAGTTACCGTTTATCGCAACTTTGGACTTGCCTGACTTGACGCGCCTTACGAACGATCCAATTAACTATCTTCCGTTTTGGTCGCCAATGTCGAATAAGTTGCCTAGTGATATTCCTAAGTTTGAAGGCAAATCAGGAGAGGACCCGCCGAACCATGTGATGACTTATCACCTCTGGTGTGCATCTAATTCCATTTCAAATGATTCAATTCGTTTAAGACTTTTCCAGCGCACTCTAATTGGTCTTGCAGCCAAGTGGTACATTGAGTTACCACGAGCCACTTTTTATAACTTTAGTCAGTCAGCTACTTCGTTTTTAACTCATTTTCAGTTGCCAGTCAGATATGACAACGGCACGGAATTACTGACTTCGTTAAAGCAGTCAACATCCACTTACATTTCAGATCACATTCATGAATGGAGACGTCGACAGCATTTAGTGAAAGTTTTTATCACGGATCAGATCTTCGCTGAATGGTTTGTAAAATATTTACTACCCAAGATCACTGAGGATGTAGCTAAGGCTGGAGTTGTTACTAAGGAGCAAGTAATTTCTCAAGAACAGTACCTTGACTTAGTTTATACTCAGTCATGTACGTTACATGAGAATATCCACGATCTTCCCAAGCAAAATCAAATCGCTGCAGCTCCTTCAGGGTCTCATGCCGCTGATGATATGATTGGTACGGTTAATACCAAAAGTAAGAAGAAGTCTTCCAAGAATTCTTCTCCTATCATAACCTTTCCAGATTCCCTGACAGGAGATTGTTCCGCGGAACTTTCCACCGATATTCATGTTGTAGAGTCATCTACAACCAAATCAAAATCCGTTGGTAAGAAGAAAGGGAAGAAGAAAAATAAAACAGAAAAATTCAAAAGAGAAACCAGAAAAAGTGGAATCAACTGATGAGAAATGCAAACCTCGTTATCCTTGTCTCATTTGTGACGAAGAGAATTTTACAAGAGATTGCCCTCATCGTGCAGAGGTTGCGAAAATTCTCAAAGGTCCCCAAACTCCTGCTTTTTTGAAGGATCCTTTTCTATGTCAAGACAGTAAGATGATAGGTTCTTCCTCAAATGCCAACGAAGAACCCATACTGATGATCTCCCATGTTAGGATTGCAACTTGATCGCATGATTATGGAAGTAAAAGTCCTGTTGATGGTAAAGAAGCAGAATCTTCTCATTCTAACCCATCAACCTCAGCTCCCGGTTCCGATCCGCTACAAATCGAGAAACCTATTCCAAGCTTAGTAATCAAACTGCCTGCCAAGGGTATACCTCGAAAGTCAGCTTTCAATCCACATGCGAGAGCGGCTCAGAACTATAACATTGTTGAAGATTTAGCTGTTTCACCTTCAGCAATGATGGCTTTGGAAGTGCTGCAATCATGTCCAGCACAGCGTAAAATAATTTTGTTGGCTATAGGAGCTGTTGACGTTCAGGACTCGAACCTTATAATTTTCGATCTAGAAAATAGTACACCACGCTTACCTCATCAAATGGCTTTCCAGATCCCAGTGATAGTCAAAAATAGACATGTTCATAGGACTGTGATTGATGAGGAAGCCTCAACGTGTATTATGTCGATACAATGTTGGAGATCGCTTGGTTCTCCTTCACTAAACCAATGCCTGATGATTCTAAAGGCCTTTGATGACCGTGGGTTTCATCCTTTTGGCATTCTACAGGATTTACCTATAGGGGTTGAAGGAAAAAATGTTAATCTAGATGTGGAGGTGGTTGATGCCCCTCTAGATTACAACCTTCTCTTGGGTCGTAGTTGGTCTTACGCTATGACAGTTGTCTTTTCATCGGTCTTTCGACTTATAAAATTCCCTCATAATGGAAAGATTGTAACCATAGACCAACTAACTTACTTTTCATCCGACCCAACCTCTTCTAAAAGCATTCAGCATGTCAGTAAAACGACTATCCGATATAAGGATGTTGGAGTAGGACTAGTTAAAGATGCCGATTTACTGGGAACTTTTCCTTTTCCTCCTATCAACACATCATCTTCTATTGCAACCATTCATATGATTTCGTCAGAAACCATTGTTTATGATGATCCTTGGATCGTACCTTCTGAATCTAAGATAGACTCATTTGGTGATGTTATGCCTTTGAGTCCATATGAAATTGCGTATCAGGCCGTGCAGTCGCTTTCCGACACATCTTCAACCAAAATTGACTTAATGGATGTGGTCCATGAGGAATCACTTTCAACCTCAAACTCGGATTTAATAATGTTTTCTATACTTGTTCACACTGATGAGAAAATTCATGAAATCCTATGCGTCGATGATTTACCATGGGAAGATCTTCATCATAGATCTTCGTTTTTACCCGAGAGTGATCGTTTTGAAAATTATTTTTCATCAATTTTTACGACTGAATATGTCAAGGAAGCTCAGAATCCAATGAAAAATCCTAATTCAGAGTTGAACTTGGTAAATATTTCTCGAACTATTCCTATTGACATTTCGGTTAAGCCTGGAATTGTTGAAAATATTCATATAGATGCCGCTTGTACGGAACATGAAACTCAAACATATAAGGCCGTATTTCAAGAATTTCGTGACGTGTTTTCCTGGTCATATGAGGAAATGCCAGGAATTGACCCCGCAATTGTTGTTCATGAAATCAAAACTTACCTAGATGTTAAACCCGTCCGGCAATGTTTGCGTCAGATCCACCCAAGAAAAGTTGCTGCAATTAAAGCAGAAGTTGAAAATTACTCAAAGAAGG
This sequence comes from Pinus taeda, assembly GCA_000404065.3. Taxonomy (NCBI): domain Eukaryota; kingdom Viridiplantae; phylum Streptophyta; class Pinopsida; order Pinales; family Pinaceae; genus Pinus; species Pinus taeda. The sequence continues at coordinate 72,709 of APFE030277122.1, forward strand.
TTTCAATTATCCGATTCCATTAACGGATTGGGTATCGAATATTGTTCCTGTTAATAAAAAGAAAGGGACAATAAGAATATGTATCCATTATAGGGACATTAATCGAGCCTGTCCAAAGGACAATTATCGATCAAATCATTGATTATTGTGCCGATAGTGAAATATTCTCCTTTATGGATGGTTTTTCCGAATACAATCAAATCAATATTCTACCTGCTGATCAACCAAAAATGGCTTTCATTTGTCCATGGGGGACATTTTCTTATTGCAAATTACCTTTTGGGCTCAAGAACACCGGGGTAACTTTTCAAATGGCCATGTCTTATGCCTTTCATGATATCAAGTACATTGTGCAACCCTATCTCGATGATTTTCCTACTCATTCATTACATCGAACTGGTTATCTAACTCATTTACGTGCAACCTTTATGAGGTGTAGGCATTATCGGATTAGGTTGAACCCACACAAGTGTGTTTTCTGTATAGAAACGGATCGGTTACTGGGGTTTGTTTTTTCAAAAGCTGGCATTCACATCGATCCCTCGAAGGTTGAAGCCATCGTCAACTTGCCTCCTCCTTCGAGTCTTCGCCAACTCCAAAGTTTTCAAGGGAAAGCAAACTTTTTACGACGATTCATTCCTAACTACGCCGAGATCACAAAGGGTTTTACTCGGTTGTTGAAACAGAATACTCCATTCATTTGGGATGAGATAGCTGAGAAATCTTTTGATGCACTAAAACACGCGTTGACCCATGCACCGTTATTGCATCCTCCCAACTACAACCAAGAGTACTTCTTGTATCTCGCCACCTCCCATTCCACCATCAGAATGGTGTTAGTTTAGGAAGATGAATTCAGTACTGAACATGTGATATATTACCTTAGTCGAACTTTAAATCCAACTGAGCTAAAATACTCACATGTGGAGAAATTAGGATTGGCAGTTGTTCAAGTTGTCCAATGTTTCCGTCATTACATTTTACTACGTAAAACTACAGTAATTTCTTATTGCAACCCTGTGATCTATATTTTGACCAAGCAATTGCTAGGGGGCAAGTAATCCAAATGGATCATGATCCTGCAAGAGTTCGACTTGGAACTTGAAAAGTCTAAGTCGAAGAAATCTTTAGTTTTTGCGGAGTTAATGTGTGACTTCCTGCGTGCTGACACGGAAGCTGTGGCAGAGGAGCCCATTATGGACAAATCCTTGTTTCTAATCAGCACTTTAGATCTATGGTACGGGGATATCATCGTTTATCTCCAAACCCAATCCTTTTGGCCAGATATTTCAAGGTCAGAATGTCGAAAAATATGATTCTAGTCCCAACAATTCAGAATTATTAGAGATACTCTTTATCGTCATGGGGCGGACTCTATTTTTCGATGTTGTTTAACTGATGAGGAAGCTGAAAGGGTCCTAAATGACTATCACTCTGGAGCGTGTGGTGTTCATATGTCTGGGTATGCCACAACCCAAAAGATATTGCGCACTAGCTACTTCTGGCCGTCTATGTTTAAAGATTGTATTATCGCGGTCCGAAAATGCCACAGCTGCCAAATTTTTTATCGAAAGATGTGCACTCCCCCTGCTCCTCTCCACCCTAAAATTGCCATTGGTCCTTTTGCCAAATGGGGTATTGATTTTATTACATGTAACCCTCACTCGGCCGGGGGTCATGCGTATATCATCCTTGCGGTAGATTATTTTACCAAGTGGGCCGAGGCGATGCCTACATTTGAGGCATACGACAAAACAACTATGATTTTTGTGTTCAATCATATAATTGCTAGGTTTGGTGTTCCACAATCGATTATCACTGATCATGGGCATCATTTTTGAAATGTTATGATGACTGAACTTACAGGCCAGCTTGGCTTGCGTCACGATAGTTCAACTCCTTATTATCCATAAGCTAATGGTTTGGTTGAAGCCATCAACAAAGTTCTAGTCGTCATGATCCAACGAATCATTGGGATTCATTGGTCAAACTGGCATAACATGCTATTTTCAGCGCTTTGGGCATATCGAACCTCAGTTAAAACGTCAACAGGGTTCTTTCCTTTCCAACTAGTTTATGGTCTGGAAGCTGTGTTACCCATTGAGTGCGAAATCCTGTCATTACAAATGGCCATCGAGTTACTTCCAACCACTTCTGAAGAGGAAAGACGTTTGTTATACTTGGCTCAGCTAGATGAGAATCGACGTAATGCTGCATTAGCGATCGAAACTCATGCAAAACGTATTAAAGCTCAGTATGATCGAAATGTGACCCCTCAAAATTTTTCGGAAGGAGACCTAGTATTATTGTACGATCAAGAAAATGATAAATTAGGTGTTGGAAAATTCGTGCCTATGTGGCATGGTCCCTATGTTGTCAAGAGAAAGCTAGCAAAAGGGGCCTATGAATTGGTAGACTTTGACGGGGTCTCTTTAGGTAAACCCAGAAATGGTCTTTACCTGAAGAGGTATTATGCTAGGTTAGTTTTCTTTCTAGTTAGGTTAGTTTTCTTTCTAGCTGGTGTGTTTTAGATTAAAAAGTGTGCTTAGCTTAGAGAGTGTTTTTCATCATTATTCCTGCTTATCTTGGTTTTACTCTTAATATTGCAGATGTCGACGCCTCTCCAAACATACATTGGTTTCGCTGATGGTGCTTGTCATAGTACACGGAACATTTATTCCACAGCTTGGGTTGTTTATTCACCCTCTGACGAGTTGGTATCTATGCATGAGGTAAGCCTCGGTCAAACAACGAACAACAATGCAGAGTATAGTGCAGTGATTGAGTTATTATTTGAATCTATTTCATTTGGGATTTGGAGTTTGAGAGTGAGGTTAGATTCTGAACTCATTGTATTACAGCTTAATAGAGTATAGGCCATTAGAAATCCAGTGTTATTGAGATTATTTTTGAGAGTGCATCTCTTGGAATGTGAATTTGACTATATTGAATATCAGCATATTCCAAGATCTTTAAATACATTAGCAGATGTAATTGCGTCTCGAATGTTAAGTAGACATTTGAAATAGTCATACAAGTAAATTTAAAAACATTCCATAACATGTTTAACAAGATAAGCCAGTAATAGTGATGTAGTATAATATAGGAGTGTGTCAAAATATACATCGTCCTCAATCATAGGTTGAAAAACACCATATGATTGGCAAAAATGATAAGTACAAAAAGGAAAAATGTCATATGTGTCTACAATAGGCGATCATCCTATCACTGGTGATGATCTCGATAAGAAACCACTGCACGGGCCACCTTACAAAGGAACCTCCTAAAAGGTCCTGGGACCCCAATCACATAGTGCTGAAGTCGACGAGGAATGTCATATATGCTGGTCTCCGGAATGTCTCCTGTCAAGCGCTCTAGATGGCCGTCCAATTCGGCCAAGGTCTCTGTTTATTCGTCCTGTGGGGCTAGTGCCACTGCAGCTGGTTGTTTCCCCTCATAAGGCTAGACAGGGACTGGTCGCCGTGGGCCTGCATCTGCATTTGAAACTTTTACTATCAATTTTGGGATGAGATAAAAACAAAAAAAGTTTAAATTAGGAAAAATGTTGAAAATGATTTTACCTAAGTCATCCCATTGCTCTCCTGGTGGAAGAGCCATGTCTGGGTCACTGCAAAAATCTACCCCAGTGTAAGGAAAGTCCTGAATAGCAAAAACCTGGTTTTCCAACCATTGGAAATACTCAGGTTTGAACCGAACGACCTTTGTCCCCTCATTAGGATGACGGGCCATAACTGCAACCCATCACATCAGTTTGGGCTCTCGAGGAAGTCCAGCTCCAACAGTGAAGTACTGTGGGACCAACATTGGGACCCTCTCGAGACCAAAGCTCACAACTAAAGCACCATATCCAAAGGTCTTCAGTTGTCCGTTCTTGGCCCTAGTCAGTTGGCCTTTTACATTAGCCAACATAGCATCGCACCAGTTGAAGATGGTGCCTCGAAAGCAGTCAACTGCCATCTACATCTGGGATCCAGTGGCTATGTGTAGTGTTGCGCTCCCGCAGAGTCTAGTAACTATAAATGCAATCACCATGAGTTCAGGACGGGATATGGTTTTGATATCTATCCCTTTGTCTCTGGTCTAGACATTGCAGTACTCTGGCCGGAGGCTATCGACAGACTGACCACCTACCCTAGTCCCGAATAGAGCCAAATGTTCACCTCTCTTAGGAAAACCAGTCAAAAAGTATATGTCTGCCGGCTCTATTTCGAGCTGGTGGCCACCAATGAAGAAGCACTGATCCTGTATGCTCCACCTATCTACTAGCCACTGCAGAAAGTCCACCTGGGCCCTCATGCCAGGTATGGCCCAGAATTTGTACAAGCCGCATTCCTTCAATGCATCAATCGAAGGTTGATGATTTATCACGGCAAGATCTACATCCTCATGCTCCCATTCTCGCCAATCAAGCATGATGTTTACCCTACATTCAATAAAAAGGCGAATTAGAATATGTAAAATTGAAATTTTTCGGCGAAATTTGAATTTGTTAGGGTTTAAAAACCTTTGCGCGGGGTATGCACCCTCTCTGTTAGAAACAGTGCATGGTCCCACACTTTTCCTTCATGGAAGGCGCAGACCCCTGACTTTTTTCCCATTGCGAAAAAGTCGGGGTAAGCGGGTCCCTTGTGTTACACCTGTGGGCCCCCCGCGCGCAGGTTTTTTTACCTTAAAACTCCTAAAAAATGAAATGAAACCCTAAAAGACAATTTGAAACGGATGAAATTGAAGAGTAGGATGACGTGGATTACCTGGAGGAGATAGCGCTCGATTCCGACGGACAGATTTTCCGAAATCTTCATGGAAAGTTTCTGACCAAAAGCCCTCTTTTCTCACCCAAATGTCAAACGGTAAAAATGAATTGACGAAAGCCCTTTTTATAAGTTTTTTGAATAAATGAATTGTAAATTTGTTTATGTTTTACTTTTGAAAGGTAACTTTTGCAGCATTTTTATCTATTTTAAACAGGTATGAGTAATGTTTGAGTTTTTGTTCAGGATAATGGATTTTTCAGGCGAAATTGGTCATTTTCGACGAAAAACCTTAGAGTCACCTTTAAGCTCTTTTCTGACTCCTAAAATATGAAAATATTGCCGAATTTTTGTCGTTTCAAATTCGATATTGGTCATAAAACGACGTGTCATTGATCACTTTTTTACTTTTTCGGATCAAAGGCACTAATTACGAAAAGTACTCCTTGGTCGTAAAGATCAAGCGGTTCTCTCAAGTATTATTTTATACTTTTTTGGTCTTGGGAGACATAAATTTATGAAAAAGGTCAACCCTGGAGTCTTCTTAAGTTTTTTCAGACTCTGTAAAATTGAAAAACATTGAGTTTCTCCTATATTAGACTCGTTAAAATTTAACAGTAAAGGACCTGTTCAATTACAAACAGGAACGGACCACTCCTTCTTAGGGTTCGAATTTAAACGAAGTTGGACTTATCCGAAGGATGAGCTTATAATCAAGCAAATTTTATCCTCCTTAAGCTTGTAAAAAATAAAGAGGTACTTGCCGGAAATGGTGGGGGAAAAGAGAGAAAAATGAGCCTGTTTGTCATACTT
>APFE030277122.1:78313-112759 GCA_000404065.3 Pinus taeda
GTTCCAACCAGGCTCTCCACAAGATGATCCTTGAAATGATAAAGTACTTCACTCTTCCTAAATGATAAATGAAATCCTCATCTACTATAGACTTCGCACTTTAGGGGGCAATCCATTACACAAAAATATCTTCACCATGACTATTTGCAGTCAGTATGGGTCTATCATCACTTATACTGTCCTCCTAAGCAAGTCTCAGACCTCAGCTCTTCATGTCAAGCTTTGAACATGAGAGAAAGACATTAAAAATCAATAAAGCTCTAGTTCCGCACTTTCTCTCACTATTACCTGCGGTCCCGCACTCTTTGTTCATGTTACCTGTGGATCTGTCCGCTCTATCTGTAAAGGGGTGGGTGCGGACCCCTGTGAAAGTAAAAAAGGAGCAAGTTTATTCTAAAAAACTCACTTTGGGTTAATTCTAGATGATTCTAGAAGGAATTTTGACGTGGATTGTTCACTCCAAGGTGGTTCATGCATCCCAAAAGAGAAGGAGCTAATCCCTTGATGAGATGAGCTATCCCTTTGAAGGAGGGCTTTATCCCTTTGAAGGAGGACCTAGTAACTTCCCTCCATTGCACTATAAATTAAGGCATTGGGCTGGTTGCTAGGGAGGTTAGAAGCTGAACATTTTTGAGGGTAAATGCTGGTGGAATTAAGACTTCCTAGTTAAGCTTGAGAGGAGAGATCACATACCTTTTGGCTTCATTGGGAAGTGAGTGAAACTTGTCAAAGTAGAGGAGACTTCTTGTAGGACCCTAGGAGGAGCTTGTACAGCATCAAGGCACATGTTGTAAACTTCTTCTTTTATTTGAATTAATACAATCAGATTCATTTTTCTCAACAAATCATCTTATGTGGTTTGTTTCATAATTTCCTTGATCATTATGATGGATATGCTTTATGACATTGGCTTTTCAGGTGCTATTTAATTTGTTTGTTTGTTTGTGTTTGCAGACTTGCTACAAGGGAGCTCATTTGGATCAAAGGAGGGAGGCTTCCACAAACTTGCATTGGACCCAAGGTAGGCCTAAAACACTTGTTTACCTTTGTTTTTAATTGAATATTTAGAGAAAGATAGTTTTTGATTGGCTTGCTTGTCACTAGATATCTTTAGATACTAGGAAGGTCAAGCTTGTCCGCAAAATCGACTCATTCCGTGTGACAATATCAGATTGCTTATGTATTTTACTAGGGTTAGAATGATAAGTATTCCATACTTCATTTGCAAAAACATAGAGAGGATGACTGTGCTTGCAAAGAGAAAACCATACCCACAGTAGCTTAATAGCATTTATCACTTTGCTTTCATCAAGATTGTTGTTGTACATCAGCTCACTCAGTTTATAATTCCATGGGAAACCTTTATTTCCCATGAGATGTTTAAGGGACCTCAAATTTTTACAGAACCTCAAGAGGAAGTTGGACCTTCCGGGCAACAAAGAGAGCATGAAATCAAAACTAAAGAGGCTCACATTCCTGTGTTTATTACTTATGAAAAGGGCACAAGAAGACTTTTTGCAGCTGCCAAACGAGTATTATCTCCACCAGGGGTAGAAGGGGTCTCGTTCTCTTCATCAGACAAGAGGCAATTGCTATCTTCACCTGGGGTGAAAGAAGATTTTCCTTCTTCTTCAGAAAAACAAGTATAGGATAGAGGAAAGAAACCATTACATGATGAAGGGCCTTCTAAAGGCCAAGAGAAGGATTTCATTTTGACTGAGGAAGAGGAGACTAATTTGGGCTCCCAAAGCTCAAAGCTCAAGGATGTAATCATCAAGGAGAAAGAAGCTCAAATCCAAGACTTATCTCTTGACCTTGAGAGGGATAAATGGGTCATCAACTACCTTGAGCAATAGAAAAAGCAATTGGAGGACAAAGAAACAATCATGGAGCTACAAACCATAAGGGAAAACCGGCAATTGGCAAAAATAAGGAAAAGTAAGCTGAGTTCACTATAGCAAGAAATAGAGGCTAACCGAGAATCATGGTTGGAAAGAGTGAATATCCACCTTGAAAAGCTACTGGACAAGGCTAATAAGGATAATAACATGTTGTGCCACATGGCCTATCACTATTTTTCCCGGAACAAAATCTACAAGACAAGAATAAGAAGCCTAAAAGCCAAGTTAGGGAGAGCCTAAAGGCCAAAAAGGAGCAATATAAACTTAGAATCTTGGCTGAAGCTTCCTTGGCTCAGTAAAGAAATTTATAAGCTTGCCTCTTGCCAATTTGGAAGCATTTTGGAGAACTTTTTGTCATTTCCTAAATTTTAATTGCAAAACACAAAAATTTTCCTATGATGTGCAGCACCACTGGCGCTGCACATTGAGATGGTTGATAATTTTGATGAATGGCTTAAATTTTTGGATTCCTCATGAAATAATATGAAAACCCATAAAATTTCATGAATTTTGGAGGAGATCTAGGTCACCTAAAGGGCCAAAAACACCTAAAAAATGCCCTCTCTGCCACTTTTTGGACCCACAGGAAGTAGTCTTGGGAGAACTGATTTTTGAAGGGGAAAATGGACAAACAATCCAAAAATTCCACTTGTCTTAGAAAGTAGACAAAAAAATATTTCCAACAAGCCATCTTGGAGCAAATTTTGTGAAGGGGAAGGCCTTCAAACCTAGCTTGGAAGAGGCATTGCACATTAGGCAAATGCACTACGCATCAAGCAAAATTTTGCCAATTTTGCTCGAAAACTCAAATTTTCGCCTAGTTTTCTACTAGTTTGACTTTTTCTCTCTCATGGTCAATTTAATGATGTAATATGATGTAAATTTATGTACTTTGATGTAAAAATGATGAAAAATTACGTAAGGAGGTAGATACATCAATTTTAGGTGGTTATGAGCTGAATGAATCAGTTTCCATAGTTTTAGAGGCAAGTTGTTCCATTGCCTATTTTTTAGTTCCAAGATTAGATCTTGATGAAATATCTCCTTGACTCATGGATTCGACCCATGATGGATATCATGGGTGGTTTGATGCCTATATCTTTCACTTTCGTAGTCATTTGTCAAGGTTGGACTCTTGGGGATGCATTGAGCTATTTTGTACATCACTTCTGCAGTTTGGCAAGGAAATAAACTAGGGTTTTATAACATTTTGTGGGATTCTTGTGGTAATGTGAATTAGCATTGTTTTCTTCTCTGTAATTTATTTGATCTTATGTTTATGTGTGACATCATCTCTCTTATTCTGCATAGCTAAATGAATCAAGTTTAAAAGGTGGAATTCGTTGGTGTTTCAGTGCTCTACCTTGGGGTTTATTTAGTTCTACATGTTTTCTACTATTTGAAGATGAATCATGAATTCTGCATGCCCTCTCTACCTCCTCATCAATCTTTAGACTCACCATTACACTCATTTCAAAGTGCTAAAACACTTTCCTACCTCACCCCACAGAAACCTCTGCAAATCTATGTTGATTTCCTAGACCCAAAGCTACCTTCCGCATATGATCCAACAGCCAACCATTAAAATCAAACAAATTCCTCTCAGCAAGCATACCAAGCCTAAAATTAGTTTTTATATCAGTCATATGAAGCCTTCCTTGATAAATTTTCATTGAGATTGACAAGGAGAGAGCCCTCTCCCGACCTGGTAGGGCTAGCTACTAGGTTAAGCGTGGTTTGATGTTACCCTAGACTTGCCTTTTTTCAGCCTAAGGTAGATTTAGGCCCTAACACTAAGCATATGTTATCGCATGGTTCAAGCTCATTAAAAAATGAACCCACCTTCGGTAAATAACCTTTGTCATTTCCATTCTATCAGCCTTTTGAGCCTTGGTTGTGTTCCTGCCATCACCTCCATTCTTTTTGTTGATCATACGCTTCCACTTGATTTTTTACCTTTTTAAGGAACAACTGCGATGAGTGGTCTTGTTAGGAACCCTCTTCACATCACCATGTTTTGAGAAGTTCCAAGCTTACCCAGAACCAGTTGCTACCCTAAACACCACTCGTTCCTCAAAAACGAGTCTCATTTAAACTATTTTCAGACTCGTTAAATATGAAAAGATTGTCGAGCTATTGGCCTTTCAGACTCGTTAAAGTAATTGAAATTGGCATCCCTCCTGTATATTTTAATCTTTTTCGGACCTGTGGGATTGTCTCACGAAAAAGTTCGAGCACTTGTCTTTTCGGCTCACTAAAGTGATCAAAAAGTCATCCCTTTTGTATTATTTTATCCTTTTCGGACTTAAGGGATTATCCTACGAAAAATAATTGTTGGAGTTTCCTTTTCATCCCTTTTCAAACTGTCTAAACATGAAAAGGACCAAGTTATCTTTGTCATTAAACTCATTAAAACAAGAGTGACAAACTTGTCCACCTAGACAAGAACGCGTTTCACTCTCACTAGACTCACTAAAACATAGTGACATGTTTGCCTGAAGGGAAAATTATAGAACAAGCAAATGTTATCCTCCTCAAGCTTGAAAAAATTAAACTTGAAGAATTTTATGGTAGCAGGTCGCTCTTAAACATGACGCTTTCACTCTATCACCATGATTGAGTCGGGTTGGGTTATTCTGTTCACCGGTCATTTCACCGTTGGTCTTCCGCACCATCCATCTGTTGGGGTGAACACTACCAATCCATCTTAGTGTCGCCAATATGTTCAAGAGATGTCATTCAATTGAGAAAACACAATCTAGTTAATGCCTCATCTGCTGCAATACCTTCACCCTCCATTTTAATGACTACCATTCCTGAACCTTGTGTCGTCAGATCGTTTTCACCTCTAGAAAATCACTTGCTTCCTTTTGTGTCGTAGATGTGGGATACATTAAGGCCCTCCTACGATGGGTCTCTTCTTGTCAACATCAGCTCATTATCCAATAAATTGACTTAGAAACACCCCTTTTAGTACTTTGAAGCTTTCATGCCTCAATGGCAAGTTTCTCACTTTCGACAACAAGTTGACATCAATGGCCTTCGACCGAAAGATTTTGCATGGTGTTCGACATCGGATCATATATTCAAACCACGTGAATTGTACTGTAGTACCTTGAGGACGATTATTATTATTGGTGATTCCTCGTGCATCTGTTAACAACTCACATTATTAGCTGGTAATCAGGCGATGTTTTTCCATGTTCGACTTCAGAACATCTCTTCACATGGATCGACTTGTACATCAGGCAAAGATTGAATGAGATTTAAGACCCCGTATTTATTTTCATCCATTCAAGTTGCAATATATTCAAGGATATAAAGACATCAAATGTACACAAAAGCTACACAGATGGTCATCCAAACTAGGGACAATGACCCTACATATGAAGAATCACCAGTGTGCAATTGCAGACAATTATCTATTCTGTGTACATGAAAAGAATTTATAAAGCTAAGCATGGTAATGCTCACCTCAGCTAGATCATGAAAACTATATTATGATGATGTATTGTATTGTCTCTTATTTAGGTCGCCTTCCAGTTTCGAAACCTCAGATCCTCATGATAAAGCATTTCACCCGACATCAAAGATTTATGACTTCATGCTTTAAGGGGCAACTGTTATAGACATATTTGGGCACTGCAACCCCAATATTATATGTCGATAAACTAGGGATTTTTAACTCCTAAAAGTTTTGTTTCATACCCTAAATGATCATGGTCAACTGATTACATCATTCCCCAAAAGTTCCACCTGAAAGACCATCCAAAACTAGCCAAAACTGGACCATACTCACTGCTCCACTAGCCAGGTGTGATGCATATTGACTGCTACACTAGCCAGGTGTGATGCATACTGAAGAGGCCTTCTGTAGGATGCAATGAGTAGGGATGGACAAATGTCCGAGACAGTTTTCTAAGTGGATGCTCATGGAATCTTATAGAAACTTCTCCTATGACACTTGCCTCTCTGAATTCACCCAGGGATGAGTAAGAGATCTAATAAATCTCCAATTGGAAGCAAAAACAACAAGTGGAATGACACTAATCAAAAACCCAAAGATGACTCACACCCTTGCACAAATCTACAATGGATCCCTCATCTGAGAGATCTAGAGGCTTGAATTTTGTAATTTGCAAGGAAGTCCTGATAGTTTGTATTTGAGAAAGAGCATTGTATTGTTGGTGTGATCTTGCTTTTCATGAGGTGAAGAGGGCTTTGATGCTAGATTAGACAACTAGGTTGTAATTCTCCCTTTAATTTAATAAAGTTCTGTGAGTTTTCTTCCATACAACTATGCAATTGTGAATGTTATTATTTGTGAATGCCATTGTATGTTCATTATATTTCTGATTCTACAATGCTTATGATATAATAGATCAAGATGCTTTGACGGTGTTTTGTTACTGTGTTTCTATAGGTATTCACTAAGCAGTATAAGTAGGAGAGGAGTTGCAAGCTCTACCAACGGGGAGAGAGATCAAGCAAGGAGTTAAATGGAAGATCCAAGTTGGTTTCTTTGCCTCTCTCATATCTATTATACATAGAAGAAATCATAAATTGCTTTAAACTATTTGTTTCTAGGATAGCTGCCAATACTAGAGGGCTAGTCGATCGAAAAGACACTAGTTTTCGTAGAAACAATCTGCGCTTAAACTTGTTATAAATCTGACATATCTGACTTGTAGCTGACATTCTATCCATGTTGTTTGTTTTTCAAGGGTATATCTATGACACATATTGTTTTAATTCTCCCCCTCTTCAAAATTCAAGGATTCCATGAGCCGAATCATTCAAAATAGTGAGTTACCTATTGGACTATCTTGACTTGACCCATTATCTAAAGCAATTAGTAATTCCTCATGACCTTTTATGAAACCTGAAAGAATAACTTTTGAGACCTCCTTTCCTTGTTTATATTCTTCCTCATCTTGTACTTGTTTTCTTTCTAAACCTTCTTATTCTCGTTGTCAAGATTTTCGTTCATGGTTGATTCCATCTTGTACCTATAGTGACACGTTATGTGTCCATAGTTATGACATTTATAACATTCCTTATCAGGATTATACCTGCATATGGAGCTATTTATCTGTAATTATGACATTTCAATAACCTAGAGTCATAGAAGATTCGATTTGGTATGTATCTCGTGATCCTTCAAACTTTCTTCTAGGGTTTCGTGGATAATGATTGTACCTATCAAAAACTTTAGAAACCCTAGAAATATGTCTATAATTAGCACATAAAAAGAAATAAGCATTAATTGAATGTTCGTAACTGGATAATTCATTCGAAGGAGGTGGTCCTTGATCATTGTACTTCTCAACAAATTTACAATTCCTAGCCATATGTCTAAACTCAACACAAGAAAAATAATAACCATTAAATGCATGAACGTACCAATATTATTTATCTCGTCTAAATGGTTCAGTCTTCTTTAGAGGTGGTGTAGTCTTTGGTCCCTTGTCTTTGACTCCTTTTGCATCATTCTTCGGAGTTGTAATGTTCTTCCAAGATTTAGTCCTCTTATCAATATGACTTTGAAAATATGTGCATCTTGTACCTTCATCAACTGGAGCCTTACCTTCATTTTATGCCTTCATATGCAACTTAGCTAGTTCTTTATTTGTTTTGTCCTACAATTATTATTTTTGAAATTCCTTAAGCTTGTTGATATCCTTAAGACTTTCATCAAGTCCTCCTTTCTTTTGAGAAAGTTCTTCTTGTAACCAAATTTGGAAGCTTTGTCCTCTTATTTTTCCTTCTTCAACCTATAGCTTTAGAAGAGTTCTATTTTCCACTTCTCTATTAAGTACCTGTATCTGTTCCTTCTACTTTCCATTTTCAATCCCGAGCCTGCTTATTTTTTATGAAGAGGTTTCTAATTTGTTTTGGTTTTATTCAACTATAGCTATACCAAGTTTGATCAAATTTCTTTAATTTATTTTCCAAACCCTTCGTTTCAATTTATGCTTGCAACACTTGTTTCTTAAACTTGCTAACCTATACAAAGGCCACATCAATTTCCTATTGCTTTTGATTGACTTCTTTCATGAGTGTCTGGTTTCATGTCTTTGTATTCTTCCATTCTAAATTTTTGACCTTTATGGATTCTTCCAACTACACTCTCACACTGCTGATGATTTTCTCGGATTACTCATTTTTCTTATTAAGTTTTTCATCACATCCTTCTATTTTTTCCAATTCTGCTTCCACAATTTCTTCATGTTCCCTTTGACTTTTAAGTTCTTTTATAACCTTGATCACTTCATTTGGAAATTCAATTTTACTCATTACTTCAAATTATTCGCTATCATTATGAGGATCTGCATGACTTTCAAGATATATATGTTGACGTCAATGCTTCCTTGAGTATAGATTATGGAGCCTTTCCCAAAGAAATTATTTTGTTGAAAATTGACCAACTCTTTATTTTACAAAATTTGGAAAAACATTAAGAATGCCGTTCATGGACTTTTCATTGTACCTTTTCTCTTCATCAACAGATGTGTCTATAGAAATAACAGATTTACATACATCATGAGCTTGTTAATGGACTTCCCTTCTATTTTCGTATATCTAGTAATTATCTTCATCAAATTCGAGAGATGGTACACAATATTGATTTTATTCAGATGTTATTGTACCTAAAAGTTATTTTTCATCTCTAGAATTCTTAGCAACTTGCTTATTTCATTTTTAGATCTCTATTCTCTAATTTGTGCTTTCCAGCAGTTATGCTATTACTGAAGTAACCAATATCTGATACCATTTATTGGAAATACTAAGAGGGGTCGTGAATCAATATTTCTTAACAAATAACACTTTTTAATAATTTTCAGAGCATTGGTTAATGTTTAGTTATTATTATTATTCTTCTTTATATAATCATAAAAAATAATCCACAGTAGAAAACACCATACAACAATGAAAGAACATAAAACACCCTCCAAGGGAAAAACCATTGTATGCTTCTTAGTAATTGTTTCCTCGTCCTTAAAACAAATGTAATTACATTAATATTTCAGCTACAACTAAGGGAGGTGTGAACCCCCTAAGGTATAGGCTACAACCTGTAGGATGCTACTAAAACCTAATACCTTGCTACAACCAGAAGGGAGCCCCAACACCCTATAAGTCATGCCACAACCTAAAGAGCTCCCCAAAAATTTGTTTACCATTTGTTGTTGGAAATGATGTTTTTTCCCCTGTATTTTATCAACCCCAATTAAAAGGAAACTACAATTCCCTATGCAGGTTACAACCTTCCCTAACACCACCCTGCCAGCCTGAAGTGTTCTTAGGCCAATACCTGAAGGTGACTCCAATCACATATATTGTGCCATCCTACCAACCTAAAGAGATGTTAGACCATGTTTCATAATTTTCAAACTTGATCCACCTATGCTCTCAATCAATATAGTAAATTTTTAAATAATATGTTGTATGTATATGAAATCCTTGTAGCCACTGACTACTACACAATCAAACTAATCATTGCACAGTGGTGTACATCAAATTCACTGACCACTGAACAATCAAACTAATCACTGCACAATGTTTCACATCATAGTCACTACTCAACAACAAATAATTGTCACTTCTCAATTTCACATCATTGTCACTGCACACATAGATCGTTGAATATCTGATCATTGTTCAACATAAACATCTCACAATGTTGGATACCACTACATGTCACAAATCAAAAAGCATAAAGGATCATATGTAGAAAATCATAATTCATATTGCTTCACTATTCTAAACCACTCACAATGTTGAAGCCATCTGGAACTGCTATTAAAGGATGGCACACAACAAGGTGCCTCATGTCATCCCTGTGACCTACAACTAATTCCCTCAAGCTCTTCTCTAAGAGAACAACCGACATATGCATAAACATTGTTGCTCAGCTAATCAAATCCTACTATCCATATTTAGATCAATATTTTATACTACTGATTGATAATTCCTTCAAGACCTACTACATTGGAAGGTTACAATTGTGTCACTATATAGAAATCCCTAGGTCATCATTCTCATTAGTGTATGTACCTCAAGCTATAGGTTAAGACAAAATCAAGATGGTAAATCAATAAGTCATGTCAAAGTATTATCAAGATGTCAAATCAATAGTAATGCAACATTGTAACATAGTGTCTTAGTCAAGTATGGCTAATGTCAAGACACTTGTCAACTAAATGTGAAGTCATTTTTAGAATATCAATATTAATACATAATGACTTTGTTGGACTCACCAACATTCAGGGATGTCCACAATATGAATACCCAATTATACCTCACACTATTTGGTGTAGGGGTCCCATCTGGTATAAAGGGTCAGGTTCTAGTTATCTTAAATATATGCCTTAGCGCTAATTGCCAACAAGAGAGAGGGATGAAATGGTTCCTTAGAAGAGAAAGAAAGCATGCGTCATGAGTGTTTAGTTGTAAATGTGTCAAATTTCTTCTACTTTAGAGAGGGGAGGAAAGTGAGCTTCTAAGAGAGAGGTAGTAGTACCACCCAAAATGAGACACGCATGAACTAGAATAATTTGTCTAACATCCATCGGAATAGTCCATAGAGGATGTGATGGTCGTTACATCCAAGAAATGAGAAAAGTCTATCTAATATCCTGTGCGGTAGTCCACAAGGATGGGATAAAAATAAAAAACCATTACAGCACATTCTCAATAAGATAAGTACTAAAACAACTGAAATATTTCAACTATATTAGCACATGTGAAAAAGCATGAAGTAGAAACATCTGTGGAATAGTCCTACAAACATTCACAATGCATGCATGAAAAACATGCTTCCCTTGAAGGCTTTTGTTATTAAGCAAAAGTTCCAAGACATGTGTATACAATGAACACCACTGTCTCTAGTAGTGGAGCATTGTAGCCACACCTTGCTCCCTAAAAGAACTAGCTTATCTCTATATTTCTTTGTGGGAGGAGCCAACGTGAAAATTCCTTTGATCTTGCAATGAGGGAGTATATATAGCAATGAGGAGGTGATGCTTCACCTGCCTTGTGACTCATCATCTACCCTCATGAGCGCTTGAATTCCTATGAATTTTTTACTTTACATGACTCTTCGTATGCCACACATGTCCTTTGGACTTTCATTTTAAAATACATTTCCGAAACATATGCTACATCAATGGGCACAAGGTGTGGCATGTGACCACTCATGACATGACATTACATGAAACTGCTGACATGCAGTGCTTGATGATGTGGAAATTTCAAGCCACTGTTGTTATGGAGTGTTGAATTTCTTCTTGAGAATGCCATTCTTTTCACCTCTTCATGGCGTCATCATAACAGATATTCAATGATGTTAAGTCTTGAATGGTGGTTAGAAACTAGTGTCCCTTCACTTTTCTTGATTAATCGACTTGCGTATTCAAGTCTATCAACATGACTCCCTGATTCATCTCCTTATTCATCATGTAGTCATGGCATGTAGAGTACCTGCATCTTCAATTCACCCATAATGAGATGACATCATTCTAAAATTCACCTAGTCTAAGATACTGCATTTTGTTCCATTAACTGAGTCGAAACTAGGTGACAAGGCGAGGGAGGGGCCTCAATAACTGCATCGTTGTGAAGTTTAGGTAGCTAGGGGTGAGGCTAGAGCCATGAGACTACAAAGTGTGCATTTTAGGATGGAACAAGGGAGAAGCCTACATATTTTAGAGATCCAGTGAGATAGGCTAAGGCGGTGGACACTAAGAGGACATGTTGCATAGTTCCAAGAGACAAGGGAGGCTAGGAAATTACATAGTTTGAAGGATCAAGGAATGGTATTGAGGTTTGTGATCGCATTGTGTGAAGTTATGCTCTAGATTAGCGGAGGTAGAAACTGCACATTGCATATTTCTAAGGGGAAACATCACAAATAGAGGACTGAAACTATTGTTGGCTTAGGTTGGGCTGACCCAAGTTCATATTTTACTATGCACCAACAACACGCTCAATCAATGGCCCTTTCGGCAATGTGTTACACAACGTTTTGTCACTATCCATGTACTCCCCAATCCATGATCTTGGAGGACCTCTACAGTGAACCCTACATGCTTGCCCTTCATGAAGGAACTCCCATTGTGTCCCTCTTCATGAGCAGAACAATTCGCTTTTGCATCATTTCCCAAAAATCATCTATTTTTCCCAGTTTACAAGACCGACGTTGTTGACTAGTGTCCTCTGTGCACTGATATGTAGGGATTATAAATGTCCCTAGCGCTAACCAGAGTGACTGAGCCTTGTTTAGTCATGCCAATCCTCTTATGGGAAGTTTTTTAAATAAGGAGTTGAAGCTTCGAGCTCTAGAAGCTTCGTATCAGAATTCTGGTAAATGGTTGGGCCGGATGGAGTTAAGGATGTTGGTTTGGGCTCCTTTCCCCTACTAGGATGGAACTACCTCAAGAGATAAGAAATTCTCCCATGAGAAGAGGAACCATCTCCCATTAATTCATGCTATATAACCTCCCTTTTTCCTAAGCACAAGCTAGTGTTGGTGTGCTAGTGCTAAATAAGTTTGGAATAATCAGCAAGTTATTCATAATTGTAGCTCTCTAGTCATGTGTGAGGGAGAAGTGTGAATTTGGTTTAGAGTGAAGAATAAAGGGAAGAGCCTTAAAACTATCATTTTTGAGGCCATCATGGAATGCTAATGGAAATGTGTGGGAACTCAGATTTGTCAGAGGAGAACAACAATGTCAAAACAATGGTTGTAATCTCTTCTTGATTTAATATATATGAAACTATCGATTGATTTCTTAAATAATATGTCATCTCACATGTTTATGGCTTCATGCTTCTTGAATTGTTAAGTAGGTTGAATTACAATTTCTCTATTATCATGGTTATTTTTTGTTGTTTTTTATTTGTTTCAGGTGTTCGAAGAAGGAAACAAGAGATAGATGGAGCGAGCATGCAAGGTCATCACAAAACAGGATAAGCGTACTAAGAGGTAGGCCCTCTTCATTGCTTCTAACCTAAGGAAATCTTCCATAGAAAGTCTTGTTTGTAGTTAGATGCCTATTGGTCTAGAGGAATCTTTTGCATCTGAACTTAGAATTTTACTTCACCACAAATTAGCGACTCCACTGGGGAGAAAATCCCTTTATTTGTTTGCTTGGAATTTCATGGTTTCGTGTGAACTTTACTAGTTTCATCATTTTGCTTTAGTTTTGTCTACTTTTCTTTGTTTACTACTCTGGGTCTGAAATTCATAGTAGCAAGTCTGGTCTCAAATTTTAATTTTTAATTTTTATTTTTTTCTTTGCATCCTCGCTCAATGCATTTATTTCACTGACAGTCACGCCGATTAGTGCGATATGCTGAGAAACAGTCGCATTGACCCCCTTCTGGTGCTTATTGTCAGTTAGGCAGTCGCGCCAATGTCTGTAAGTGAAGATTAGGGATCACCCTAGATCTTGGCCACTGTGTCTTTCTCTCTTGATTTCTTCCTTGTGAGTTGTTTAGACAATATTCTCCTTAATTGGAAAATTGCTTTTCATTTAGTTTATTTGCTTGTTGATTTTCCTTCTTTTCGCTTGATTTCTTGGGTCATTGGATGGTTTGTGGCCCTAGGGTGTCTAGGTTCTCATCCATTCAACTGATTTTGAACTCAATGAGTCAAGTTGTTGGTGCATTTACTCGCATTTCGTTTATTGTCCTTCTATGGCTTTGACCTCCATTACACAAGTTTGAAAATTTTCGTTTTATTGTCTAAACATCTCTTTTCTGTCATAGTTCACATTGCTTGTCTTGTTTTTAGTAAAGTCGTTGTGTCATTAGTTTGAAAGAGATTCTCTTTTTGTGTTTTTCATTTGCTTGAGAATCAATTGTCTCAAAACTTTTTCATTGGAGTGTTTTATGAGAAATTTATTTCGTCATTTCATTGAAAGTATAAAATTCAGTTTACTACATCAATATGTTATCATAGTTAGCATCATTGAAGACAAGGATTGCATTTTCATTTCAAAAGAAAAGAATTCTCTTTACTTCTGAAATCGCCGTTTAGAGTGTACTTACTAGGAAATTAGGAGTTCAAATGAATTTTTCATAAGTTTATTTTCTCCGAACGTAAAGTAGTGAAAAATCATTTTCCTTTTAGTTGCTTGGTTTTTTGCATTTGATTGTGTTTTCTACCCTCTCTAGTGTAGACAATTCATCGAATTGAAAGGGCATTGTCTCATTTAGCCGCATTTAGGGCTTTTCGAGTCACATCACTAAGGCCTGAAAACCAAGATATAATTCAAGATAAACTTTAAAATGAACTCAATTAACCTAAGGCGCATTTGAAACCTAATGATCACATCTAGAAGGCCTAGGCTAGAGACGTGTTCTGGCATCTTCAAACCTAGCAATTGTCATTAGCTTTGGCACTAAACAACGCTAGTACGAACTTGTGCTCCCCATACCATCGATTATATAAAGTGAGACCCCTCTAGGCTACAATCCTTTATCCATAGGAAATCGAGTTTGCCACCTTACCAATGTGATACACCGAACACACCATTCGGGGAGATTTTCTGCTCGTACTTCTCGGTTCGCCTGGAGGTATTCTATAGTTCACAGTTTCCTGGTAATCCTTTTTACCTAGATCATCTGGAGTAGTCATTGGATCTTTTTGACTCATTAAAATTAAAATATCATTCGAGCGATTGTCCTTCCGACCTTGTTTCTAATCGAAAGTGATAGAGTCATCTTTGCTTCTTTCTCGACAGTTAAACATGAAAGAGAACCAGTTTATTTATGCATCTTAAAAAAGTGTTTCCCACGATCTTATAACATCCTCTTAGTCATTTCTAGACCAAATTGTGAGTCTTTCTTAAAGCACATTTTAAAGCGTTGAAATTTATCTCTCTCTTCTTGTTAACGAAGACAAGGTCATCGTGGATGAACCATCTGGTTCACCTAGTTCCTCTTCCTCTCCTCCGTTTGAAAAATTGTCTGAGGAGCCTTTTCTTGAATTACGAGAGTCACTTGAGGACCAAGGTGTTGAACTCAGAATCATTCTGAGCATTCAACCTTTCTCATCTCATCCTCCACCTACTTTAGATAATGGGTTACCTACTGTTATTGGCCCGAAATCTCTAGACAATCCCATCCAGACTCCTAAGAGTTCATTGACTACTGATGGTTAGCTCGGACTGGTTATATATCCTCTAAATCCTTTGTTCAACACTATTATGATATCATCGTAGTGTCCATACAGTCTGTATGATCTTCCCAAGTTTCCTTTTGAATTATCCCCTCATACATCTTCGATCATTCATCGTCGTTTGTTCCCAGCTATGGAACCCAAAGGAGAAGCTCCAGTTACCTCTCCAGATCAGTTGAAAGTTTCTATTCCACACACTGTTGAAGAGGAAGAACATCAATTACCCCCTGAGGGTTTCCCCTACACGGGGAGCATTCCCATAAGTGTGTAACTGGATTTTCCACCTAATTATGTGTCTTTAGCACAGTTGGTCTCAAGTACACCTAGTGCCTTATCACTTTATCACAACCCTGTCTGAGCGTCTAGCATCATGCCTACTACAGGTTCATTCATTCTGAACCTAACGTCCCAACAAGCGATGCTTTCTATCGTTACCTTAGTCCTAGTGCAACCGACCATTCTGAACACTCTTGTCTCATCCGTCCAAGTGACCCGTCTGGTTCAACCGATGGTCTTGAGGCATGTTGTTGTTAGTTCTTCGAGCCCTCCAGTAAGTGGACAAGCTATGCCATAGCCTGGGGGGTATAATCTAAGTGCTTCTATGATGTCAAGCACAACCAATGTGAGTAACTCACATGCTTACATGGATGGGATGAACCATCCTTCTTTTGGTGTTATCAAAAACCTTGTTGGTCGTGTTGGATGGAGCAATGTCTAGTACCAACCAGTCCAAAATCCTGTTGGCTTATCTGGGTCAAGCAATTTCCAGTATCAGTAGCCTTATGAGGCTCAGGTTTAGTACCAAGGTCCTTATGTTCCATATGGTTCTCAAGGAATGGTCAATACACCTTATGTCCTTCAGTCTAGATGGTATGTTCAGCTTAGTCCATCCACTTTTCTAGGTGGCTAGGGCCAGATATAGTTCAAAAATTTTCTGGGAATTATTCAAGTACCCTTGCAACAGTAAGGACAACCTCTGCAACAACCGGGGAAACCTTTTTCACAGCAAGATCTGTTCATGCAATAGTAAGGGTAGATGATACCATAGTAAGGACAACTGCAACAACCACAGGGGCAACCCTCACAATAGTTGCAACAAACCATGCAGCAGTAGATGCAGTATGCTCCACAAACCTCCCAGCCTATTTCTTCTTAAGGACAACCTCTACAGCCACAGGGATAGCTTTCGCAGCTGCAAGGTCAATCCTTACAGCAACACAGCCAACCTGGGTAGCAGCAACCCTTATATACATATCAATAGTGTCAATAGTTGCAGGCACAAGGTTAGGGGCATGTCCTGTAGCAGCAGGGCCAATATCCTAGTGTGCAATGGTAACAGGTCGAGAATCCTTTTGTCCAAGTGCACTAGGTCCAAAATCCCTATGTCTAAGGACAAAAAGTGTAGAATCTTTATGTCCAAGGATAGTCGGTTCAACATCCTCTTGTTAAAGGGTAACAGTTCCAAAACCTATTTGTTCAGGGACAACAAGTGCAATATCCATATGTCCAAGGTCAACAAGCTCAACTACCTTTTAACCCATATGTTTCCTATTAGCAACCTATGGCCAAACAATTCCAAGGTGGTCAAGGTCAAAACACTCCCTACATCCAAGGTAACCTACAGTGGGGGAAAAACCAAATGCCATATGGACAAAACCCTCCACTATGGAGACAAAATCCTTACTAGTAGGGATGGGCTCCTCTGGTTGGACCCACTTATCAACCTTTAATGCCTTTCAATACTCAATTATTTTTCTTTGCTACACTAGAGTTGCCAGATGTGTCTTGTCTCATGAATGATCCAATTCTTCATTCACCATACTAGCCTTTGGTTCTATCCAAGATCTCGAGCGATTGTCCTAAGTTCAATGGGAAAGCAAAAGAAGATCCTCAAGCCCATGTGATGACATATCACCTCTATTGCTCCTCTAATTCCTATGTTGATGATTCTATTCATCTTCGTCTTTTCCAACAAACCCTTACAGGTGCTGCATCCAAGTGGTACATCGAGCTCCCTCGAGGTACTTACCATGACTTCAACTCTTTAGCCATGGATTTCCTCATGTATTTCTAGTTGCTGGTTCACTATGAAACTGGCACATATTTTCTCACATCTCTTAAGCAAGATATTGAAACACACATCTATGATCACATCCATGAATAGAGATGTAGACGTCGCTTGATCAAATTTGAGATTGTTGATAAGTTGCTCATTGAATGGTTTACCAAGTCATGCATCGCTCCAATTGCTCGCGATATAGATATGGGTGGATGTGTTATCGAAGAACAAGCCATTGCTCATTCCCAATACTTAGACCTTGTTTATTCTCAGTCTGGCACTTTGTATGAGTTATTACTCGATGCTCCATGGCCATCATCCACCCAACGAAATTGAAATCACGGGCTACACCACTTGTTGATGGAGTAAATGGTTTAGTTCCTAGACCCCTACAAAACGTTCTTCCAAAAAGAAGTCGGTCTCGTACACTACCTCTAATAGTTCCTTCCATAATCCACCTGGCCCTAGTAAAACATTAGAGGTCCATGTTGTCCAGTCTACCACAGTGGACAAATCCTCAAAAGGTAAGAAGAAAGGCAAAGGCAAGGGTAAAGTTGATGCCCCAAAATAGGGTCCTCCTATGTTGTCTACTGGTGATTCTTCACAACAAAAGCCTAAGTATATGTGCCTCATTTGTGAGGACGATCACTACACTAAGGATTGTCCCCGACAGTCCGAAGTTAGCTGTTTGCTTAAAGGGACCCCAACTGTCCTGAAATATCCATTTTCATCTCAGCAGACTCAAATGGTAGACCAACCTTAATCATCTACTTCCTTAGGATCTCAAGTGTTCATGATGAGTACGCCTATTAATGTGGCTACTAGATCAAAATATTACCAAACTCCTGCTCTGATAGCCGGGAAAGAGAAAGAGGCCACCCCTTCTTCTTCTGACCCAAGTTCTAGCCCTCTTCATATCAAGTGCCCTAACCTTGATTCCACCATTCAACCGCCTTCTCGAGTTGTACTAAGGAAGTCCTCATACAATCCAAATGCTCGAGCCACTTAGCACTATAATATTTTTGAAGATTTGCATCAGCCACCATCAGCTATGTTTGCTCTCGAGGTACTCCATAGCTGTCCATCTTAGAGGAAATCATTATTGTCAGCCATTCAGGGTATTTATCCTGTCGATTCCAATTTGATATGTTTTGATATAGAGAACCACATTCCATACCTATCTCATCAAATTTACTTTCACATTCAAGTAATCATCATTAAGAAAGTCATTCATAGAACTGTGATTGATGAAGGTTCTTCTACCTACATCATGTCAGTCGCTTGCTAGAAGGCAATTCGTTCTCCTACTTTGAACCAATCCCCTAACACTTTGGAAGCTTTCGACAGGCATGATTCACGACCCTTCGGTGTCTTACCCAGGCTTACCATTACTTTGGAGGGGAAGACAGTACATGTCAAGGTGGAGATTTTTGACACTAATGTCAATTATAATCTTCTAATCAGATAGAGCTAGACCCATGCCATGCATGTTGTACCTCCTCCCTGTTCTGCATGATTCGTTTTCCCCACCAAGGGAATATCGTCACATTCAACCAACTGTCCTTCTTTTCCTCTTCCTCCTTGGATGGAAACATTCCATATGTTAAGAACATTGTTGCTCCTTATGAGAGTGTGGGGGCCAGTCTTTTTAAATATTCTGCCTTGATGGGAATTTTTCCTCTCCCACCTCCTCATATTGCCTCTATCAACATGAACTCGGTCAAATCTAATTCTTGGGTCATACCTTCACTAGATTTTGTTGATACCGGGGTTGAGGTTATGCCACTTAGTCCTACTGAAATCAATCATGTGGAAATTATTTCAGCCTCAAGTTTCATATCCTCTGATTTTCCTATTTCAAGGACTTCTCTTTATACGTATTCTCAATCCCTATGGCTTGGTGCTTCAGAATCTCCTGATCCCTTAGTGGATACTTTTATTGCTGACGAGAGTATCATGGAAGTAATTTCTCTAGAGGAACCACCTTGGAGTGATACTCATCATCGTTCTTCATTCCTGCCTAGCCCAGTAGTTATGTCTACTTATCTCGAAGAGTACTCTTCTCTGTTTCCTTCCCTATCACTTCAGGCACCAGTCATGACTCATGAAGTATGGTCAGAAGGGAATTTGGGTAATATTAAACAAACGATGCCCATTGATAGTTTTTTCAAGCCTGGTATCATTGAAAATGTCCATATCGAGGTAACTTGTTCTCCAGATGAGATCAAGATCTATACTTGTCTTTTTCAAGAATTTCGTGATGTGTTTGCATGGTCATATGAGGAAATGCCTGGCATTGATCCTAGCATCGTTGTTCACAAAATACCAACTCATCCTCATGTGAAGCCTGTTCGCCAATGAATCAACTAAGTGCACCCTAGAAAAGTAGCTGCTATCAATGGTGATGTTGAAAAGCTTCTCAAAGTTGGATACATTTATCTGATCCCTCTTACAGATTGGGTGTCAAATATTGTACCAGTGGAAAATAAACAAGGGATGATCCACATTTGCATCAATTATTGTGATCTAAATAGTGCCTATCCTAAGGATAACTATCCCACTCCCTTCATCGATCAGATCATTGATGAGTGTGATGGGAGCAAAATTTTTTCCTTTATGGATGACTTTTCTGGTTACAACCAGATTAACATTGTGTTGGCCGATCAAGAGGAGAAAACTTTTATCTATCAGTGGGGTACTTTCACATACAAAAATATCCCTTTTGGCCTAAAAAATGTTGGGGATACATTTCAGAGGGTGATGTATTATGCATTTCACAACGTTTGCAACATCGTTCAGCCTTACTTGGATGACCTTCCTGCTCATTCTCATAAGCGCCATGATCACCCTGATCATCTTCGACATATTTTTCTTCGCTATAGACACTACAACATTCTGTTAAACTCGCATAAATTTGTTTTTTGCATTGAATCTGGACAACTCCTTAGCTTTATTGTCTCTAAGGAAGGCATTCACCTTGATTCGCTTAAAGTTGAGGCCATTGTTAATTTACCCCCTCGATCTTAGTTGCACCAACTGTAGAGCCTACAGGGAAAAGAAAATTTACTCCATCATTTTGTACCCAATTTTGTTGGGCTAGCTTCAGGATTTACCCGGTTACTCAACCAAGGAACTCCCTTTATTTAGGATGAGGTTGCCCAAAAGTCTTTCGATGACCTTAAGGTTGTGCTCATAAATGCTCCTTCACTGCATCCCCTATATGATCATCGTGATTACTTGCTTTATCTAGCTGTAGCATCTAGCACAATTGTTATGGCGTTAATACAAGATGATGATAAAGGAAATGAACATGTTATCTATTACCTCAGTCACAATATCCTCGACACTAAAAGGCATTATGCCCATGTCGAGAAGTTGGCTTCGGCTATCATCCAGGTTATTCAGCGCTTTCGACACTGCATTCTCTTATGCACTACTACTATGATTTCTGAATGCAACCCCATGACCTACATCCTAACCCATCAGGTGCTGGGGGGACATATTCTAAATGGATTGTCATCTTGCAAGAATTCAATTTGGTGTTTACTACTGCCAAATCTAAGAAATCACTAGTTTTTGCCAAGTTGATTTGCTCCCTTCCTTATATGTCTCTCCCCACTGGTGCAGATGAGCAACTCTTGGATGAGACTCTTTTCCTGATAAGCACCCTTGACTCGTGGTATGGTGATATCATCGTGTATCTCCAGAAGTCCACGTTCAGGTGCATGTTGACTAAGTATGATTTCCGATGCATTCGGCATCACTTCCAACCCTACTGTATCATTGGAGATACTTTATACCATTTTAGTGTCAATTCAGTTCTTCATCGATGTCTTACACTCGAGGAGGTTGAGAGAGTTTTCAATGACTACCATTTTGGGGCATGTGGCAGTCATATCTTTGGCTATACTACTACTCAAAAAATCCTTCACGCTGGTTATTTCTGACCATCCATCCTTAAGGATTGCATCCTTGCTATTCATAAGTGTCATGAATGCTAGATTTAACACTGTAAGATGCATGCGCTGCCTGCTCAACTACACCCCATCATTACTGTTGGTCCTTTTGCGAAAAGGGGCATTAACTATATGACATGTAACCCTCGTTCGGCTAGGCGGCACAGTTATATTATCGTTGCTGTGGATTATTTCACCAAATGGGCAGAAGCAATGCCTACATACTTTCCACATGGTAAAACTAAGGCTCAATTTCTAGTCAATCACATTATTTCTAGGTTTGGCACACCTCAAGCCATTGTCACCGACTAGGGCCCCCATTTTCGAGATTACATGATGGTTGAGCTGACCTCTACATTGGGTTTGCACCACGATGTCTCAACCCTGTATTACCCTCAAGCCAATTGTCAAGTTGAAGCTATGAACAAGGTTTTGGTTACAATGCTTCAACGTACTATTGGGATGCACAAGTTTAATTAGCATCTCATGCTCTTTTCAGCTCTATGGGCTTACTGAACCTTAACCAAAGACGCAATTGGTTTCACATCATTCTAGCTCATCTACGGTCTGGAAGCAACGTTAGTGATTGAGTGCGAAATTCCTTCACTCAAGCTAGCTTTTGAACTTCTCACTCAAACCTCACCTAAAGAAGAGTGCCTCTTGTATTTAGAATGGCTAGATGAGACTCGTCATATCGCCACTTTGGTCATTGAAGCACAAAAGAAGTGAGTGAAGTACCATTTCGATCGGTCGGTATCCCCTCACACGCTCTTTGAGTTTGATTTTGTTTTACTATACAATCAAGCTAATGATAAGTTGGGGGTAGGCAAGTTTTAACCCATGTGGCATGGGCCCTACATTGTTAAACAAGTGTTGCAAAAAGTGCCTATGAGCTAACTGATTATGAAGGCAATCCTTTGGACAAGCCACGAAATGGGCTTTATCTCAAAAACTACTATGCTTAGGTCATCTTGCATGGTTACTTGTGTACATTAGTGTGTCATTCATTTTTGTGCAGTGTGATTTGTTGTGTTATTTTTCAAACAAATTTCTTGTTTACTATGTTTTTCCCTACTTTGCAGATGTCTGTGACTCCTCACATCGATTTTTCTAATGGTGCTTACCGTAGTACCCGGAATCTATCCTCCATGGCATGGGCCATTTATGACCCTCATGGTGATTTGATTGATATTCAAGGTATTTTTTTAGGTTGCACAACTAATAATATTGTTGAATACAACGCAGTCATCAAACTGTCATCAGAAGCCATCGCTCTTGACATTTGAGAATTGGTTGTCAACGTAAATTCATAGCTTGTTTTCCTTCAACTCAATGGGCAATATTCCATCAAAAACCCTCAGATATTAGGAATGTATCTATGTATTCATCTACTAGAAATAAATTTTGATTATATTACATATTATCATATTCCTAGACGCATGAATAGATTGACAGATGCATTAGCTAATTATGTGTTGGATATACATTTACGAAACATGTGAAAAGCCAAAAAAAGACATTTGTACCATAGTAAGCAAAATACAACATATATAAATATTAATATATCTATATATATATCTATAATATATAATAATATATATAATAAATATATAATATATAATATATATATATATATAAATATATATATATATATATATTAGATATATGGTGATAATGTTTGATACATGAAAACCCCAAAAAGTAATATGTGTGTTCAAATAACATCTGTGGCTCATAGGCCTCATATATCTGTGCCACGCAGACCTCAAAAATGTAAATTTTGGACCTAGGAACTAATATGCATGGCGATTGTAGTAACATGAAACTGCTCGTGCAACATGAGTCAGCAATCGGCGGATCTGATTTGATATCCCCACCATATGCCTCTAGTATTGGCGTGGGTTGTCTCCCACCTGGGCATACTTTGGGATAACACCAGTCAACCCCTCAAGGTTCCTCCTGACCTCCTCCTCATTGTCACTCCCCCCCAATAAGGAGCGACATCAAACTGGTGAGTGACATGCCTGCCTGTCATGGACATCTCGACGGGACGCTCTGGTCCAACATCTGCATTGATAAAAAAAATGTTATAAACACATATATATGAAAAGTAATTGAAAAATTAAAAATCAAAAATTGACTTTTGACCTTCATCATCGAAATCCTACAACTAGCGGCTCAGCGAATGACCTCCCGAATCTCCGACAATCTACTCTGGAAAAATTGGGGCAAACGTGGGTGAAAAGTTTTTCACAACAAGGTAAAATGGTAAATGCTAAAAAATATTTACTTTTTCCTCATTTTATTCAGTTTTCATCAAATACTAGGGTTTTTAAGTATTTTTTACCTATTTTTCCTCAAGAATTGTATTATGCACTTTACCTTTTTTCTTAGTGACAAGTGATGGATGGTGTTGCGTCATGTTTCAGCGCTTTTCTTGACTTGTAAAACTCAAATGAAAATATTGCCTAGTATTTTTCCCTTTTGGCTCCTAAAAGAGAATAAAATGGGGGGTCTTCTTTTAAGCTCTTTTCTGACCCTTTAAACACAAAAAGATTGTGGATCTCTCGTCATTTTGAACTTGTTAACGGATGTGAAACATCATGTGCCCAGTATATGTTTACCCCTTTTTCAGGCTGGGATGCACTATTTACGAAAAAGGTATTGCTTGACTGAAATGGTCATTTAGTTCTCTCAAGTATCATTTTCTACCTTTACGGGAATGAGAGACACAAATGTATGAAAAGGGACCATGTGGAGTTTTATTTTCTGTGTTTTTTTAAACTTTCTAAACATGAAAAATATACCGAGTTGCATCTTTGTCAGACTCATTAAAATACTAAATGACATCGGATTTGTCACCATGACGAACATGAGCTTCTCCTTCGTAGGGCTCGTTAAGCTTACTAGGTTGGATACATCCGAAGGATGAACTTAAAGTGAAAGCATATGCTATCCCCATTAAGCTTGCGATTAAAAAATAATTGGGGTACCTGCCGGGAATGCTGGGGGGAAATTTGGAAATCCAATTAGTTGTGTCGGCAGCTCACTCTTGAACATGGCACTTTCTGGTTCGTGTCGGGTTGTGATATCCTCCATTTTATCATTGACCTTCTTGGGTTGGACCATTTATTTTTGCCTTCCATTTAATCTAGGCCACGTCATCATGACCACTAATCCTATGGATCCTAAATCTACTAAACTTCTAGTCATGTCACCGATATGTTCAAGAGTTGTCCTTCTACAGTTACACTTACCCTTCATTCTCTATATCATCCAAAATCATTTTTAATCCCTTTGTCTTGTAGTGATGATGTGGGATACATTATGGCCCTCCTTTGACATGGTTGCTTCC
Source organism: Pinus taeda (assembly GCA_000404065.3). Taxonomy (NCBI): domain Eukaryota; kingdom Viridiplantae; phylum Streptophyta; class Pinopsida; order Pinales; family Pinaceae; genus Pinus; species Pinus taeda. Next base: position 102,771 of record APFE030277122.1, read on the forward strand.
TATCAAATTCATCTCATTATCCAGGAAGTTGCCACAGAGACTCCCTTCTAGTACCTTAGAGCTTGCATTCCCTAATGGCAAGTTCTTTGCACTCAATGATAAGTTCACATCATTGGCTTTCAATTAGGTGATTTCAAGGGTGTTCGACTAGAGTTCCTTTATTCACATTCCATGAATTGTGCTGAGAGTACCTTGAGGACCATTGTCATTATTGGTGGTTTCTCTCATGCTTGTTAACAATTTACATCATTGACTAGTAATCAAACAATTTTATAGCATGTTCGACATCAACACATCTATTCACATGTTAGAATCTATACTTTGATTGGGTCATGTTGGAGCGCAAGACCCTAGGCTCGGATTACAAAAGTTCAGGTTTCAAAGCAATTTGACATGATGATGTTGATATACATGTCTCTTTTAGATGGGTGGTTGTGACCATACCATGAATTGTCATATGTGATCCTTCTCATTATTGGATGGCTATGACCATACCTTAGTTTCGATATGATCCTATTTATCAGATGGCTACGCCCATGCCTAGATCTATTTACATGATCATTCTCTGGATGGCTACGTCCATACCACAATTCATGTATCATTTGATAGAGTTTTTAGTTATGTATATGTATCTATACTTTCTTGTAGGTTTTTTGATAGCAAACTCTGGTTCCCCACATTGATTCATAAAGCATTTCATCCATCACTCTAGTTTGGCCTTCATGCTTTAGGGGGCATCTGTTACACAACATTTTTTCACTATCCTTGTACTCCTTGTTACATTATCTTGGAGGACCTCTACAATGAACCCTACATGCCTCCCCTTCATGAAGAAACTCCCATTGTTTCACTCTTCATGAGCAAAACAATTCTCTTCTACATCATTTCCCAAAAATCTTCTGTTTTTCCCAGTTTACAAGGCCGTTTCTAATGACTAGTGTCCTCCTCGTGTTGATATGCATGGATTAAAACTATCCTTAGCACCGACCAGAGCGACTGAGGCTTGTTCTAGTCATGTCAATCCTCTTATGGAAAGTTTTTTAAATAAGGAGTCAAAGCTTCCAACTCTAGAAGCTTTGTAACGGAAGTTTGGAAAATTGTTGGGTTGGATGCAGTCAAGGATGTTAGTTTGGGCTCCTTTCCCCTATTAGGATGGAACTAGCTCAAGAGATAAGACCTCTTCCCATGAGAAGAGGAACCATCTATGATCCATTCATGCTATATAAACCTCCCTTTTTCTGAAGCACTAGCTAGTGTTGGTGTGCTAGTGCTAATTAAGTTTGGAATAATCAACAAGTTATTCATAGTTGTATCTCTCTAGTTGTGTGTGAGGGAGAAGTGTGAAAACTAAAGGGAAGAGACTTAAAAATATCATTGTTGAGGCCATCATGGAATGCTAACGAAAATGTGTGGGAACCTATATTTGTTGAAGGAGAACATCAACATCAACACAACGGTTGTAATCTCTTCCTGATCTAATATATATGAAGCTATTGATGGATTTCCTACATAATGTGTCATCTCATATGTTTATGGCTTAATTCTTCTTAACTTTTTAAGTAGGTTGAGTTACGATTTGTCTATTACCATGGTTGTTGTTTGTTGTTGTTTACATGGTTTAGGTGTTCGAAGAAGGAAACGGGTGATAGCTGGAGCGAGCAAGCAAGGTCATCACCAAATGTGATAAGCATACTAAGAGGTATGCCCTTTTAATAGGTTCTAACCTAATGAAATCTGCCATAGAATGTCTTGTTTGTGGCTAGACCCGCTATTGGGCTAGAGGAAATGTTTGTGTCCGCACTTACAATTTTACTTCACCACACAATGACCTGCAAGCAATTCAGAGTCTCTCCAGAAGTGACTATGGGAGGCTACACAACCAGGTTTTTACAGCCTTGAGGGATACTGCAATGTGGCAATTTTGTATTTTCATATGCTTTAGCACTTATAAACTAATTCACATTCATGAACTACTTTGAACTTATATATTACTTCACAGAAGCAGATTCATCACTTAAGCATATCATAAACATCCATAAACTTCGTAGTACTGAAATAAAGTGAAAATAATAATAAAATCAACCGATGAAAACACAAATTTTACCGTGGTTCATCCCCATGTGGGACTATGTCCATAAGAACTATTACTCATACTAGAGAATTTGGTACAAGAAATAGTTCTTCACATGCACACATGGTTGTAGGTTGTTTGTGCACTCATCTGTAGACACAGGCCTCCACACACTCAATTGTGGAGCCTTGCCCCTTTCTCAGAAGTACAGATCACAAAAATAGAGAAATAAGTATAGATATGGATTAATGTCATCTTCCTTCTTTATTATTCATCCCTATATATAATATTATATTGGGGGATTACATTGCTACATTACCATGGACCCAATAACATGGTTTCCAAAATAAAAGGGACTATGGTCCAAAACCATTCAACTTTTACAATATTATATGCTTTTAAAAGACCATAGTGGATGGCTCAAAATGTCGATTCTAACAACAATGGATATGATAATTCTGGAAGAAAATTCTACACACAATATTATATGCTTTTAAAAAAAGGGAGGGGATTTTCCACGAAGCCCCTATACTGCGTGGTGAGCTTTCTATGTGGTCCTTGTTGTGCTCCACTAATCTACTATGTGGTCCACTTCACAATCCATGGCATCCTTTCTACTTTGCACTCCAAAAAAATTTCATTCCTCGCCCAAATCTGGCAGTGTTCGGTTGTGACCAACAAGCCCCCAACAATCACATGTGACTAGTCTCGAGTCACTCAACTGCTTTGCCTATGATATTGTCTACAATGTTGTTGTATAGCTTGTTGGAAAATCCCCAATCCAGTCAAAGTAATGTAGGATATGGGTTACTTTCATCCACAATTTCTATCATTTCAAAATTAATAGTAGTGCACACCCCTTCAATGTCCACTTTAATGCCAAATAATCATCCTAGAGGAAAAACCTTTTGTTGATTTTCCATTCTTAGCTGAATAGGTGACCATTAGAACTTCAGTTTTCCCATTAACTCCCATGTTTCCTTTGTTAGGAAATTAGCTTCACATCCCAAATCTAAAATAACTTGGTCCATGTCATATTTTCCTATTTGTGCACTAAGCTTTATTTCCTTTCTTGTTCCTTGGCCGGATTTTGGGTAAGGAATCCAAATTTTGTTGAGCGCACAGTTGAAAGGATGTAGTAGAGTGTGAAGTGGACCATGCAGTAGAGCAGTGGAGTACTAGTACCACACAACAAACTCACTGCATAGTATAGGGGCTTCGCAACGAATTCCTCACTTTTTGTAAAAGAATATAATATTGTAAAAGTTGAACTGACCTAGGTTCTGATTTTACTTCCCACCAAGAAAACCTCAATCATTGTCTCATTTGGCAATGACCTACAAGCAAGTCACAGTCTCACTGGAAGTGACAATGGGAGGTTACAGAACATGTTTTTTGTAGCCATCAAAGATACTGCGATGTGGCAATTTTGTATTTTCTTACATGTTAACACTTATAAACTACTTTACATTCATGAACTACTTTTCACTTATATATTACTTCGCAGAATTAAATTCTTCTACTAAACATATCATAAACATCCATAAACTTCGCAGTACTAAAATAAAGTGTGATGCCTTATTGGGGTCTGATCCAGGTCCAGAGTTGATTTAGCCAAACAAATCTCAGTACTACTGGCCCTTTCGGCAACAGTCTGCGGTGCGCAAACTGAGTCTCACTTGAAGTAGTATGGGAGGGTGCTAGAACTAGGTTTCTGAACCTTGGAGATTTCTGATGAGTTCAAGTGGTCTGTAGTTCGACCCTATGCGTAAGTCACTTGGCGCACTTTTATCGTACCTCGCAGCCTGAGATGCTGCCTTTGCGGCGTCCTACTCAGGGATTGAATGTTGCACTTCTACATTATTACCCAAGACTTTATTGGTATTCCAATGTTAGTTGACTATGTTAGGCTACTTGCAGGCTTTAAGTTATACTTAACAACATAAAGAATTCATACAGGTGCGCGCAGTAAATAAACAATATATTTACAAATTATATCAAACATGAATTAACCTAAGAATGGATACACAGAATTATGATAAAAATTCTCTTTATTAGTTCCTTCCTTAGTTACAGGCTCAAATCCAGCCTGCGCACTCAGCTGCAGGGGTCCGCGCACTTAGCTGCGAACTACTAGGTCTCTATGCACTCAGCTGCAAAGCCTTCTCCTACTCTACGACCCAAAGACACACTTTACACTTGCAACTCAATCACTTGGACTTGTTATTCTTCTCTCCTATTCTTCTCTATCTACTTAGAGCCTTGCTCTATCTATAAAATCCCATCCAGCCAACATTACGTTACAAAACAAGGGTGGACAACCCTGTGACTCTATCATGCTTTTGCACTCCACTCCTGCAACTCGTGGAGATTTACAAGAATATTCGGTCAAAACTTGGGCTTTGAGCCGCAAAACATGCCTTGGGGGGATTCGATGCCCAATAGGCCCCCAAGAAAAACATCGTGACTGACCCTCAAGTCGCTTTGTCAGTGTTGTGGTCTTTGCAAGGAGTCCCTCCAACTGTTCTTGAACTACACAGAGGTTAGCAGCACACTGAGCTGCTGCTTGCTGGATCTGTTGCATATGTTGTTACAAGACCTTTGTGTCCGATCTTCTTCTTTACATCTGTGTCGATATCCCTTGCATGCGTTTATAGTCCCACGCTTTTGTCTAGATCATTGAAGAGCGAAGACTGTACTTCAACCGATTAGTCAGATAGCTAGGCCACCCATGTAGGGCTTCAAGTGGCTACCATTCATTTTTCCTCGGAAAGGCTCTCCATTTAGTTTGACTAGATATACTGTGGCTCTGTCTGTGACCTCCTTAAGCATGTATGGTCCCAGCCAATGCATTCTGAATCTTCCTGGGAATTTTTCAAACTTATTGTCATACAGCAGCACTAGGTCATTTACCTTGAAGGTGCGCAACTTAATATGGCAATTGTGTCAGGTCTTTTCATGCTGTTTTTGTACCTACTAATGAAAAATAGCCAAGAACCATTCCTCCTCAATTTCTTCCAATTGCGTGAGCCTTTCTTCTAGAGGTTCGCAGTCTGTCATTACTATGGGTGCTGTTATTCATAGACTAGGTACAATATACTCCATTGGCATGACAACTTCCATGCCATAAACTAACTGGAAAGGTGTTTGTCCCATCATTTTCTTGCACGTTGTCCTATAAGCAGATAGTACTGTAGGTACGCGTAGGTCCCAATTGCTTCGCTCCGTGTTTCACACTTTGGTTAGCGCAGTCTCCAATATTTTGTTGAATTCTTCTACTATCCCATTGGCTTGTGGGTGATACGTTGTGCTTTTCTAATGATACACCTAGAACTATTTTGTGAGTGCGCTAATGGTTTCGTTCAAGAAGTGTGTACAACGATAACTCATTAAGATTTTTGGATAGCCAAATCGATTCAACATGTGTTCAAACAAAAACTTCACAGTCATGGCGGTCGTGTAGTCTTTGACCAGCTACGCTTTTGCCCAGTGAGTCAGGTACTCCATCGCGGTGATGATATATCGCGCCCTCGTTTTTCTTTTAGGTTTGATAGGTCCTACAAAGTTGATTTCCCACTTTTCGAAGGGCTGCAGTGTCATCTGTGGATTCAACAGCATCTTGTCCCTCCATGATGGTTTATCGGACCTTTGACATATATCTTAGGCCTTACAGTGTGCTTTTGAATCATGATGAAGGGTTGGCCACCACAACCCTACGCAGAGAATCTTTTGTGCAGTCACTCATCCTGCATAGTGTCCTCCTACAGTGCCCCCAAGTGCTTCCGTGAGGATTTGACTTCATTCAAATTCAGGTACGTACCTTCACAATATCTTACCATTTCGCATTTTGTATAGGTGCCCCGCGATGACAGAAAAATCCATCGCATGCACCACCAATTCCTTCTTCTAGTGGATGGAGTATTCCTTCGGTGCAGTCCTTATTGTCAGAAAGCGGATTATATCTTCAAAGTGTCTATTTGCGACGCACACAACAAAGAGCTATGCATCAAGTAATCCTTCCTCCAAACTAGTAGGTTCCTCGCCCATCTCAATATGTGACAAGTGATCCGATCTTGCATTCAGGCATCCAGGTTTTGCCATGACCTCAAAGTCATATTCTTGGAACAATAAGAGCCACCTACATATGCGACCCCTAACAAAGGCTTGTTGACCAAGTATTTTAGTGCGGAATGGTCTGTATACATCTTGAAATGTCCTCCTCATAAATAGTTCTAATATTTTGGAGTGTGTACACCATAGCCAACCCTTCACATTTGGTGGTGGAATAGTTCTTTTCCACTTTGCACAACCTATGACTTGTGATGGCGATAGGGTGATCCAAGCCCTCTCCACCCTCTTGTGTTAGCACCACTCCTAGTGCTATGCATGACACTTCAACATGGATGTGAAACTCCACATCCCATTTTGGGAAGACCAAGATTAGAGCGGAAGCCAATTTCCCGTTTAGTACATACAAGCTCGTCATGCAATCATCATTCCAGCAGAATGTGACACCTTTTTTCAATAGTTTCTCCATCAGCAGGGTGATCTAGGCATAGCTTTTTATGAACTTCCTATAGTACCCTGTGTGTCCCATGGTAGCGCGCAACTGTTTAACACTTCGCGGTGCTTCAAAATTTAGAATTACTGCAATCTTCATGAGGTCTACCATAGTCCCTATTTGCAGACCACATGTCCCAGTAGGTTCCCAAAAGGAATGAGGAACATACACTTTTTATGGTTTAGTGCAATTTGGTGTCATCAGCAAGTATCCAGCATCAAGCATAAGCTTGCTACGTGGTGCTTAACCAATCCAAATACAGTCCAATCATCCAGATAGACCTCCAAGAATTTGTGGATACATTCTTTGAAGGTGGCAACAACTATGCGTGAAAAGATGGCTGGCACGTGTTTTAACCCAAATGGAATGATAGTGTATTTAAATCATCCCCACTCAGTGGAGAAGGTGGTCTTGCTCCAGCCTTTTGGCGCAATTTTGATCTGGTGGTACCCTGAGAACCCATCGGTGAAAAAATATACTTGTTGTTCGTCGATATTTTCTAATACTTCATCTATGAATGGGTTCGGTAATGGGTCATGTACATAGGAGTCATTCAACTTCCTAAGGTCCATGCATATTCTTATCTCGCCCTTCTGATTTTTCTCCTGCACTACCATAGGGCTTACCTAGTCCGATTCTTCCACCAGCTCAATAATTCGGGTTGTGAGCATTTTGTTTGATTCTACGTAGACCTTTTCCTTGTAATTTAGATTCAAGTGGTAAGACCTCTACTTAACTAGCTTCGCATTGGGTTTTAGGGTGATATTCATCATCCCTAAATCACCAATGATCCCCCTTAAGTCTGAAATATTGGTCGAGAATAAATCTTGGTACTCATGGAGTAACTTGTTGTCACAAAATCATACACTAAAGGCTGCTACTTAGTGAGATTTCATGCAACTGTTTCAAACCAGGCTTTAGACTAAGTTTTAGCCTCCTTAGTCAGAGAGGGCTCTCTCACAGATTTTGATATGCATTTAAGGGAAAAAAGATGGCTAACTCTTTAAAACAGTGAATAAAGTTTAAGCTGGTTGGAACAACAAAATCAAGGCTTCTTCCATTGGGTTCATGGAGTCATACATTTCTACAGTAAACAAGCAACTACTGAATCATAGAAACCAAGGCATATAATGTCTCACTGTTCAAAACATCTACCAAGAAGGACTGCAACTCAACAAGACATACACAGGAAGTCTGAGCATCAATGATGAATTCAGAGTGATTGCATGTCTAGTGAACTATAAAATAAGATGAATAGAACCAAAACCACATACATTCTGAACACTTGGGACACACGATGAATCTTGGGAAGAAACAATATGCTTTCTATTAATGTGAAAAGAAACTTTACATACACCAATATGAAAACTCTGTCTTTTCATAAAAATCTCCAACCCTTGATACATCAGAGTTCTTCCTATATATAGGAAATAAAACTAAGCTATCTTGAGTCTCCTCCTCCAGCATGAGGGGAGCTCGAAAACCTATGATTAACTACCTTATCCATATTGAAACTAATTTACTAAATACAGAGGTATTGTGCTTTTAATACAATAGAGTCCTAGTTCTAATCAAATTCTGCTACCATCTCCTCGTTTGCATGATTTCCTCCTGATCTTTGACAGCTGTGCTTTTTCTGTAAGAGCTGGAATATATTTGAGGAGTATTAGCTGAATTGGCTGCCTTGGATTCTGAGTGTGTTGCTGACTCAGCCTTTGATGTAGAAATATCCTCTGTTTTCACGGTCCCTGTTTTAGTCCATGTTCATTTTCCAACAAAAATGCTTGAAGCTGTATAGTGACCTTAATGACCATGCCATAACACCATGTGCCTGATAATCTGGATGCTTTACGAATACTGCCAGGTGTTGAATTCAAAATTCTGGTAATCCTACCAGAAACCCTAATTCTGCGGTCATAAAGGCACTTTATGAAAACTTGGTAAAGACAAAACGTTTTACCTTTATGCAATAAGATTTATATTTGTCATCCTTTGAAGGCTTAAGCAACCATGTATGATTTCCTTTCTATCCTCGAAGCCTTTCTCCACAAAATTTGATGACCTCGGCATCGTTTTTGAATTTTCCCTTAAAAACAATCACTTACAGCAGTTTCGTAGCGCGCTACGAAACTGCTGTTCTTTGCAAAATCACACTCTTTAATGAATTTCTTCAATTACTTTAGACTGTTACAGCTTCATCTTCGGTTCCAAAATTGCTAACTTGCCTTTCTTTAATACATGCCTCAGAAATTAATTAACATTAAGAAAAATGAACAAAACTTGGTGCAACATTTGATCTTTTAAAAATTACAATTCATTTAGCAGCTAACTTGCCTAGCTGAGCCTTTAGCTTTGCAAGTTCATTCTCCATGGCTGCAATCTCTGATACTGTCTTTTCTAAATCAGCCATCTCCTTGTCAGCTGCTTCCCATTTCTCCTTGGTGGGTGAGGTTTTATCTTTCTTGACCAAAGGAGCCTTTTCCTTCACCTCTTTCTTTCTGCTCTCCTTTGTTTTTTCTGCCTGAGCTATCTGCTTTCCTTTTTGTTTGGTCTGCTCTCTGGTATAGATTATTCTTTTGGTTTCCTGTACTTTTTCTGCCTTCACTGCCTTTTCTGCCTTCTCTGCCTTCCCTATTTTTTCTGCCTTTTCTACCTTTTCTGCTTTCTCTACCTTAGGCAATGGTTTGATTTGCTTTGTTGTTACCTTGGCAGTCTCCTCACCCTTTTGGACTTGTTCCGCTGCTTGGGCTTGTCTTCTAGTGATTGGCCTTCGAGGCTTGACCATGAATTCTTTTCCAGCCTCCTCAAATCTTAGCCTTTTTGAGGCTTTTGATTTCTTAGAGCTATCAGGGGACGACTGGGTTAGGTCAATTGGCATAGGCTCCACCTGTACTGATGTGGCTTGTTCAAAGTCAATTGCCTCCAGCAAGTCTTTTAGAATAGCCTTTGACATGGGGCTATCTTCTACTGCAACAGACTTTCCCTTTTCTTTACTCAACTGGCTTCTTGTTCTGATCCTGGTTTCTTGTGCAACTTCACTTGGCTTAGATGCGACTTTCTGATATTTCATCTTCTCCTTGGATGGTTTGGGTGTCTCTTTAATGACTACGGGTTTCTCTGATTGCTTTGATTTATGCTTTGGTTTCTTTCGGTCTTTAGCCTGCTTCTTAGGCTCGGTCAATGCAGGTTCATCAACCATTGTTGCCAATGTAGGTTCTTCAACCATTGTAGACTCTTGAGTCTTTCCTTCTTTTTCCCTGTCTGGTAATGGGGTAAGACTGGTTTTGCTTTGGAAACCCGACATGAAGATGAAAGAGTCCCAATCCCTCCCGATTTTATGCAGGCTATCTAACACCA